>CM056608.1:3383154-3595654 GCA_029721355.1 Tegillarca granosa
TAGATTTTAATGCAGTTACTGAGTACCACAGGGTTAGTCGTTTAAATTAAGCATGGGGTAATTAAGTCAAAAGTTGAACTATTATCCACAGTGGTGTCTTATTTGGCTTCTGCAATTAAGAGTAGGGGATTAGCTTACCTGTTAGACTTAAATGTCCGTGACGGTACTGAATGTTAATCCCTATTGTTACTAATTAATATCGTAGATCACTAGAACTACAATACTCTCTAACATAATGGTAGCCTAATTACTGATTTGTGATTTCTCTGATTTTTTTATTCAACGGGCCATTGATCATACATTGTTAGAAAAAATCAAGTTTTTGAAGTTAATTTTTAATAAATTTTAAACTACAGACCACATTTTTACTTCGAGTTATCGGGGTATTTGAATTATAGAAGTTTGAGTTATCGAAGTTATTTTAATATAATTCATATAGAAAACTGGTCAGAACAAATAAAGACTTTGAGTTATCCGTAGTATTTGAGATATCAAAGTTTGAGTTATCGAAGTTCTACTGTATATATATAATTTGTATTTTTAGGTCAGCAGGACAAACTGAGACATTACATCTACATCTGTATAATTTTGAAGAACCTTGTTATGAGGACAGTAAATATGTTCTTACAAGTCCAAGATCATTAGAGGCTTGTGCTAAAGTTGGTGTAAAGGTAAAAGTATTGTTCAAATAAATCTGTTACCTATAGAAGGGCATTTAAAAAGAACTTAATCATTTTAATTGCTTTGACATTCAGAAATCAACTAATAAATGTAACACAGCTGTTGGTGTAATCAGATCACAAATTTAGCTTTCATTTTTATAGAATCAATTTAAATATGGAATATATGCATGTTGAACTACTTTTAGAGAAATGAATTTACTTTATCTTGCATTTACTGTGGAAACAAAGAAACATTTTCAATAAAAAAAAGATCTCATTTTTTGATCAAATGAGAAAAATAATCACATTGCTTGAGATAACTTGTATTCACCCACATGTTTGTGTATATCTTGTTTTACAGCCTGTTGACTTATTGTATAAACCTCTAGCAGATTTCCAGGAAGAACTCCTACCACAAGACATACCTCTTCGAACGATTTAATAATATCTATGATGAACATGAAAAAGAAAGACAGAGTGAGTAATTGACACAGCTGTCAAGTTTTTTTTTTTTTAAATTATCCCAGTTCCAAACTTTTGTTTTGGTTATTGATATCCATACTCTCTGAGAAATTTGATTTAACTAAGTGTAGAGTTTTTTACTCTAAAATCCATTTAATGTGGTAAAATATTATTATGATAATAATAATAATAATTATTATTATTATTGTTGTTGTTATTATTATTATTATATTATTATTATTATTATTACATTGCATTTTTTTTGTTTTATAAAACTTTGTAAAACTAAGAGACCCAATTTATTTTAGCTATAATTACATGTATAAATAATGATCATGTAACTTGCAATTTGTTTTGCTTTTGCCTTATATCTGTGACATCATATATTGACTGTTCCAGTAACTGCTGAAATGTTGTATGTATCAGTGTAAAAAATTCTTTCAAGATTAAAAAATCAGTGGAAGAATTTCAAAATGTGATATGTATATATAGCCATTGAACTGGCTAGAACTGTCATTAAACTGTCATTTATAGTGTTATAACTCCCACTGTTGTATATATAGCCATTGAACTGTCTAGAACTGTCATTAAACTGGCATTTATAGTGTTATTACTCCCACTGTTTTTCATAGCAAATTGTTTATAAGGTACCATTGCATATATTTCAGTTTGCATTACAGCTAGGGTAATGGAAGCTATAGCACTATAGCTGTACACAGTTAAACATAATTTATATATAGCTGTTGTTCCATTTTTTGACAGTATAATACAAAAATACAATATACATGTAGTTATAACTGATTGTAGACTGTTAAACTCACCTTCAATTTAAAAATAAAACTTCAAAATGCTAAAGTGTTGCATCTGTTCTTTCTAAATGTGACAAAATTTTTTGCTATGCACTTATGCAGGTACATGTATGTTTCAATAGACTATGTAGGAAATGGTTTTGGATTTATTAAAAACCTAAGCAATTGTCAGATATATGCTATTATCTAATATGTGTTCAAATTGGTTGGATTATAATAACATTTTGTACAATGTAAGAATGATATAAAATTAAAATTCAATTTGATAATTTATACAAATTGTTAACACTTGTTTTGATTTTTAATTGTAGGAAAGTTATATCTCTGTAGGGAAGAAAGGAACTTGCTGGGAAAAACTAGCACAACTACATCATTAAGACCACAGACCTCAAAAAGATCATCACTGTATACTTCAGGGACCAGACAGACAAGGAAATCAAAACCAAGAAGCAATCTTTACAGATCATACTCAAGTATGTATTGACATTTGACCTCTTTGATATTTTGACTTTTAGTATTTCCTAGTGACTACCAGTTAGGTATTCTCTGAAATCTTTGACTTAAGTCTTTGTACCAAGATATGAATTCAAAGTGTTTCCAATCTTCCATTTAACACAATCACTTCAGTAGTTGGCTAACTTTATATGTGGTAGGTCAGGGTTTGACCACCAACTATGTCAGAATAAGACTTGAAATACATGTAGGTAGTGAATGTTCTTTTGCCAAGAACTCATCATTTTGAAATAAAAATCACAGGGTCATTTAGTGCAATGCTGGATGTTACGGTAGCCATGACACAATAATACCCCCCCCCCTCCTGCACATTGCCATCAGCACCCTGTAAAGGTAAAAAAAAATATTATGTCCTGCTTGTGATATTGGTATTATATATAGCATGGAGCATGGATGTTAACTGCTAAAGTTGTATTGAAAGTTCAGTGCCCATTTGTTTTTATGTTTAGGCAAACATTATGAAAGTACTTGTTTTGATTATCCCTTTTCAAAAAAATAAGTTCCTAGAGGGAATATAGATTTGGCTGAGTTGGCTATGTGTTATCACAAAAACATAAGAAGACATTACCCTGTAAAACTGCTTGATTTAATTATTTATCACAAACTAAGTTTCAAAAGGGGATTATGGGAATCAGTCCTGTACATACATAAGATCAGTTATCTCACACTTTCTTTTGTATTGCTCTAACTCTAACTACATCAGCTTTATTTCTGAATGGAATTTCCTAGTTTGTGATGATGTAATACACTAAAGAGATTTTTGTTTGTTTCAGATGAAGAAATTAATAAGTCCAAATCCAGTTTACAGAGGGAGAGAACAGCTTGGGCTTCATCAGTTGGACATAAAAGAGTTACAAAAGATGAACTTAATGAAAGGTAGGGAGTTGACTGGAATGCTATTTAACATAGCATCAGAACTTTTTCTTCTATGCCAGACAAAATCAAGTTTATTGTTCTCTAAGGATTAATCTAACAACAAGTTCCTATATACATGAGATGTACAAGTGTGTTTTATGGTCCATCTTGTACTAGCACACACTCAGGGTGGCTTTCTGTTAAGATGCTGGCTTAATGAAAGTTAACAGTATACAACAGATAAGATAACCACTTCCCCAGTCACATTATCTTGGCTCTGAGTGAACCAGTCAAGACTCTGCCCTTTGAATGCCAAGTGCCAGGCAAGAACATTGTGTCACAAATTCAAACATCTTATGTCAAACACACAAAAATAACCTAAAGTTATAATGAACAGTTTGTTTTACTAGATATGGGCCAGTGATAGTTGTCTACAATGTTTGTGGTTAGATTTACTTTAGTATGGAAATGATTTGCTAAATAGGAACTTACATATTCTTCTTATTTAGCTGTCAGATTCTGATAATTTATCAGTTACATTTAGATCTACTGAGAAAAATGTTGCACCAATACATTTTAATACAGAAAATTTAATCATTATAGTGGAGTAATGAAGTTTTTTGCCTTAGTCAAGAGTTTTATACTTATATTGAGATAGTCACTTCAAAGATGGTGGAAAAAACTGGGGTGCCCCCCCCCCCCCCCCCCAACCCCCCACCCACTACCCCCCCCCCCCCCCCCCCCAAAAAAAAAAAAAAAAAGAAAAAAAAAAAAAAAAAAAAAACTGACTGCTGACTGTTAGCAAGTAAACTGTTAAAGTATCTCACTTTAAGATTTGCCCCAGGTAGGATATGTACCTAGGTGGCAAGAGCAGGTTGTGATTCCTAAATGCCTGCTTCAGGCCACTCTGCTTTTAGGAGCACTTCATTTAAAACGAGGCCCATGGGCCTTAATGCTCACCTGAGGACATGTCACATTTTATTTATTAGTACCTAATATGTGTGTAGTAACTAAAGTACAATAAATAATTTCCATTTCATAAAACATTTCAGTATACTTATGTAGTTATGTCCTTGACCTTTGAACAAATGACCATGAATCATATATCTATATATATGCCAATACAAAAAGTTAGTAGTTTTCAAGAAATCAATGATTTAAGTTTTCTTATGCGTCTGTAACCTTTACCTTGACCTTAAAACCTATGGCCTTGAACCATATATCAAAATCATCATTATATAAATGCCTACAATAAACTAATATACATGCCTATACAAAAAATTAAGTTTTCAGGTTAGCTAAAAAAGTATTTGGTTAGTGACAACAAATTACTGAACAAAAGCTGTTTTTTTAAATTCTTAAGATGTGTTGATGTGAAATTGACATGTTAATATTAATGTTTGACATTTTTTATGATTCAGGGCCAAGCAGTTACATGAAGAAAGCATGAAACTAAGAAATGAATTGTTGTCAAGAAAAGATTACAGGCCATCTAGAAATACTGCAAGGTGAAGAAATATTGTTATTTATGTTTCTTTTTCAAAACATGTATATATATCATTAGTTTTAACCAACAATTTTAACCATAGTGGTGGGACAAGTTTCCAGCTGCCAATTTGAAGTGGGAGGGGCAAGCTTAAGAGCAACAAAAATGTATACAGAGTTGAACACATGGTAAGGTAGTCTCGGGGCATGTTCATCTAAGAAAATTTTAAATATGTAAGTCAGAATATGCAATATCCTGAAGTATGAAAATAATATGGTATTATTCAGAAGCTCAAAATTTTTCTAAACACTTACATTCAAAATTGCCTTTAATTACACTCAAAATATTTTGATAGATCAATATGTTATATTTTTTCTCAGAATATTGACTATATTATTCATTTCAGCAAATTATTTAAATATTGATATGAAAGTGCTTTGTGTGTTTGTGCACAATTAATTTTTTTTATAGTCGGTTACTTTTTAATTTGATACATGTATTACCATGGATTATTTCACATAAAATGACAACATCCAGTCATGCAAGTTGAATATGCTTTGAAGTCTGGGGTATGCTTCTGTGGAAAATTTTTCAAAATTCAAATGATTGGTACAGTTGGTCTGTTATTTTTAGCTCACCTGAGTGCAAGTGCTCATGTGAGCTATTGGTATCTATAGAGGCAGACCCTCCGTCCGTCGTCCGTCCATCAACAATTGCTCTAAATGACTTCTTCTCAGAAACTTCTGGTCACATTTTGTTCAACTTGGTCAAAAGCATCTATAGAACATTGCCTTTCAGATTTGTAATTTTGGTTGCCATAGATACTTAATGTTGGTCACATTGGCCTACATAGTTGAAAACCTAAAAAATCTTCTCCAAAACCACTTCACTTCAATTCTAGCAACCCAAGGGTCGAGGGTTCAAATCCCAGTGAGGCCACTTTTTTTTTTTTTTTTTTTTTTTTTTTTTTTTTTAATTTCTGAATTTTATGACTTACAATGGAGCATTGAAGAAATTTTATGAATTTTTACTTTTTAGGTTGCCATAGCTACCAAATGTAGGTCACATTGACCTACATAGTTGAAAACCTAAAAAAATCTTCTTCTCCAAAACCACTTCACTGATATAAAATTTGATGTGATATTTGGCATCTAAAGCATCTTATAAACCAAGTTTGGGAATTTCAATTATTTTTTGTGAAAAATTAGGTTACTCGTTTTGCGTTTATGTTTTATACATTTTAAGTACTTTTTTACCAAAATTACAATAATGAATAAATTTAGGTGAATTCTTTTTTCAAACATCATTTTCTTATGTGAAGAAATATATGTTTGACAATTTTCATGAAATTCTGTAAAATACAAGTCGCTTTTTTCGACCTTTTTCATTTTCAATTCTAGCAACCCAAGGGTCAAGGGTTCAAATCCCAGTGAGGCCACTTTTTTTTTCTTTTTTTTTTCTTTCTTTTTTTTTTTTTTTAATTTCTGAATTTTATGACTTAAAATAGTGCATGGAAGAAATTTAATGAATTTTTACTTTTTAGTGTAATTATTATTTTTGAAATACATGTGATACTGATATGTAGATATAGCTAAAACCTTGAAATATTTTTTTTTGTTTAACAAAATCACTGTTATGTGACATAATTTAAACTAATTGAACAAATATTTTTTAAAAAAATAATTTGCAGTTGACTATTAAAATTTTTTAAAAAATATTTTAATAAATGTGTCAAATCTGTAAAGTCTTAAATCCGTATTTGAAAATTGCTCATGTGAGCTTTTGTTATGGATAGGAACTCTGCCATCCATCCATACACATCCATCAAAAGACTTCTTCTCAGACACTACTGATCACTTTTCATTCATATTAGTCAATAGCATCTATAGACCATTGCCATTCACATTTGTGTTTCTGGTTGCAATGGCTACCAAAAGTAGGTCACAGTGACCTACATAACTAAAAACCAAAACAATAAAAATAATGTTCTTTGAAACCACTTCTATTGAGGCAACATGTTATGACTTACCAGGTATTATCAAGACATACCAGTTACATTTAAACTCAGGTGAGCAAATTAGGACCATCTTGGGCCCCTTGTTATAAGAAACTTGCTATATAGTTCTTTAAATGTATAATGTTTAAAAACAAAGAAATATGATAATACAAATGCAAAAAGAGGTAAAACAAAAAAGTTTATTTCCAGAAACCTCAATGCAATATTAAATTTAAAAGTAGATTAAGTAGATTTTAGATTATACTTAGTTCTGCAGAGGGTTATATTGAATATTTATGGGTAACACATTTTTTATGATATTAAATAATAGTTTAGCTGAAACCTGTTATTGAAGATAAGATTAATTATTTTCTAATACATTATGATCTGTTTTCAGTTCATTATATTGTTCGATTATATCATTGCTTTGTTTGTATAAAGGCAACATAAACTTTTCAATCAATTTTCTTTTTTCAATTCTAGGGCATCTACAAGGCCAAAAAGTGCTTCAAATACACCAAGAGCAAGAACAAATACACCAAGATCAAGAAGTGCCAGTAATTTAGCTTTATCAGGCTCATCCTGTTTGCTAAATAAAAGTACCATAAGAGATGCCAGGCCGATAACAAACCAATCGCTACGGAAAACGCTTAGTAAATCTGTGGACATGAAAAATGTCTGTGTTACACCTCAGGCAAGTTGATTTCATATTAAACATATTTATTTTAGCTCTTCCAGCAAATTATTGGTGGTAAAAGACAGAACTGGTTTACTTTTTCATTGTTGAAATTACTTCAATCAAATCTACTACACTTCCGTCCACATTTAAATCAAATGGAATGAAGAACTGATTATTGTACTGTGACAGTGACAGTCATACATGTATTTACAAAACCATATAATGTATTTTGTGACTCCCTAGTCAAATACATATTAGATAAATCTGATTATATTATAAAGGTTTGATTCATTTTAACAGGACGAAAAAATACTGGAATTAATGATGGCAAAAGGAGAAGAAGAAAAACTAATGAATAAAGATAGACTGTTGACAGAACTGGAGTGGGATTTACAGAAAAAGAAAGAAGATGAACTTAAGATTTCATCAGAAATGAAACGGAGACAATTGTTAGCTGAAGAAAACAGAATAAAAGAAATGAAAAGAGTATGTAAATGGTTACATCTTTATAACATTGTCTTGTGTTAATAGGCAGAGAAATAGCAGATATTCAGTGGGTGTTGGCAACTTTCTTGTTTCAAAATATAGTTTTTTTTTCAAATTTGTTATTTCTTTACTCTTACAATAACTTTAAGTGATACAGTAGATTCCACTTAATTGCATACTGGTTAATTGCATATTTCAGTTAATTGCATAATTTTCTCTGCACCAATCTATTCATTATAAAAATAATGTTAAAATTTTCATTTATTTGCATAAATAAAATTCTAAATTCTGCTTAATTGCATAATCTGAAAATTGCGCGATCTTAGACTGAAGTTTTGTGATTACCAAATGTATTTACCAACAAACTGTAAAACACTTCTCAAGTTTATCATACATTGTTGCCAACAATGTAAGGTAAACTCGAGAAGTGTTTTACTGGAAAACGTAAACTTGGAATATGCACTCATCTTGCAACAAACAACTCTTTAAATTCAAAATAAGAGACTTTTTTTCTTTACCCAGAAATAAAGGCAATGTTATGTGCAATTTAAAAATCTACAACATCTTCAGTATTAATGGAGTTAAGTATGTAGGCATTCAATATTTTAATGTTATTTAATGAACCTGATCAAATTATTCCTTTTTTGGTTATGGTCCCTAGGTTACAGCATGATTGGAGATCAAGTCTGGTAGTCTGGTCAGTCTATTAAATAGTTTTCTTCTGTACGTCCAAGTCTGTCTTACCTCTTATCTGCATTGATAAAATTTGTTAAAATTGATCAAATGTGACCTACTTTCTTTGTGACCTACTGTCTTGGTTTTTTAGTGACTTTTATGCTTTTATCTTACAAATTTAAAAGTTTTATTTTTCATATATGAATCTAAGGACTTGGGCTTAGAATTAGGTCACTTTGACCCACTTTAAGTCATTGTGTGTTACAAATCAAAATGGCTTAAAAATTTTAGTAAGATATAGTAATTGACATATCTAATTTTCTTCTCCATCCAAGAATTGACAGCCTAGGACCAAGTAAAATAATCTTGACTTGACGCATCTTAAAGTTGAGTTACATGTATAAGATTTACTCCTGCATCATAGCTGTTGATATCAACTTTTAAAAATTTGAAAAATTTTATTTTTTAATGTTTATCGCTATTACATCAACATTGATCTAAAAATTGTCCCATTTTTTTACATTGATATTGATTTAAATTACCATGTCTTTTTTTCAGATGGAGAAAGAAAGAAGAGCCAAAAAGTTGGAAGAAGATTTCTTAGAAAATAAACAACAAGAAATAGATCAGAATATGAAATCATGGAATAGAAATTATGATTCTGTACTTACTTTGAGAGTAGGTAGACTTATAATTATTATACAAAAAATTTCAGCTAGGATTTAATATTTTCTTTTTTATATGAAAATGCGAGAACAAAATTTTTATAAAAAAAAAAATTTCTGTATACGTAGAAATATTCGATGTGTATTAATGTTCGCTATTTTTCGCGACCACTTATCAACCACGAAAAAAAATCCCAATGAAATTTTATATCCTTGTCAGATGCTAGTGTTAAAGCACCGCGTGACAGGGAACGTTTATACCAGCGAAAATGCTCTCCATACTAAAACCACGAAAGTTTACACCAGTGAATATTTCTACGTATACAGTAATTCAATGAGATAAAAGTAAAAAGTTTTGGCTTCTTTGTGATTGTAAGATATAAAGTGGAGATCATTCCAGATAACTAAGATACTAAAATGACATAATTTTTAACATCAATTAATATTCGTGAAAGACACGAAGGACATCTATTTGCTTTAATTTAGCGTAATCCAGTGACAGCCAGCACAGATAATATTGACATTTTACATATATTAGCCATCATAGTTTTTTCCCATCTAGCTTTACTCACAATTTAAACAAAAATTAAATGATCGCAAAAATTTTCTTATAACAGTACAAATAATAGAATTTTTATAATTTTAAGTTGGTTATTAACATATGATAGATAAGTGTTATCAGTGGCTGAATTGTCTAAAATACATTCTTACAAATCACAGCTTCCTTCACTGTTAAGGATGGAATATTTATGTAGATGCATTGCTTGTATGTCTACAGTACGAGCACAAATGTCCGAGTTGCATCTTATTTTATAAAAGATGTGAGTCTTTTAAAAATTGCCATCACCTTTACTATATCGGGTTATTGTGTGGTAATCAAAGTCTATGTCCCTAAATCAAAAGTACAGCCCACAACAAATTTTGTCATTACATAGTGTCGGTGATAATAATTCAGTAATATTTTGTTGTAGGATTTGAAATTATCTGATAGAAAAATGAAAGACAACTTGAAGAGATCCTCACAGGTAAGTTCCAAAGCACTCGGCATAAGAAATGAGAGTCATGGTTCTTTCGGATTGGAACTTAAAATGAAACAAGGTCCCATTGGATACATTATGTGTACATCTTGAGGGTTTTGAAGATGGATTGGCAAATGAACTTACCAGGATACATAAGTGCATGTAAATGTGTAGTCCATTATCAAACCATTGTTTTGAGGTTTATGTCTTAGTATTTGACACTTTTTAAAAGTAATATGCTAGCCAAAATATACAACATATACCGTACTTGTAATTAAGACTTCGTCAGATGTTGATTTCAGTGACAAAAAAATTCCTACAGTATATAATGTATAATCACAAATATTTGTGGGAAAAAGTAAAATTTTTTGGATTCAAACTTTGCGATTTTTTGCTTTTGTAAATACCATGAAATTTATTGTTAACAAAAATTTTACTTAACAAGGCTCCCAAAGGGATTTTTTAGCCAACACATTTCCACAAAATTTGTTAAAAAGAATTAATCCCACAAGCAATTTAAAAGGCTTTTACATTATTTGAAGCTTTAAAAGTACAGCATTGAAAATACAGTCATAAACTGTAGAGGCCTATTAAAATGCTTGTGGGATTAAAATTTCATTAATTTACAAATTTGTTGGGAGAAAATTTTGTGTATTGTGTTTATTGTTTAAGTACACACTGTAAGTATAATGGGTAATATTAGAGCAGGGCATACTGTATAAGTATTTATTTTGGCTGTGTATTAATATTGGCGATTTTGGTGTTAAATTAATTTCTGCCAATATATTAAATACACTTCAAAATTAATTTTAGCTCACTTTTCTAAGGGGAAATCATGACAGCGCCAATGTAAATAAACTCTAAATGTTTGAGACCCTTGTTAGTGCCAAATATGACACATGCTAATATAAATACTTATACAGTATTGAGGTGCCAGATATCATTTGTTTAGAGGCCAGTCATTGTGGTCACTTACTGGTAAATAAAATTTCTTCAATAATTATAATCTAAAAAGTTTTGTCTTACAAAAATGGCCAATTACTAATATTTCTAGTAACATATTTATAGTATTTTTATTTTCTTTAATTTAAGGAAAAATCTTTGAAAATACAGTCACAGGATGAAGCAGAAATGAGAGATATGGTAGCTCAGAGACAGGATGATTTGTTAAACAGTGCAGCTCGCAAAAAGGAAGAAAGAATGTTCCAACAAAATATGGTAAAAATTTCAAAATGCATTTCTTGATTTTCACGAATGGTATTTTTTGTGTAGTTATCATGAGCGAGCAAATAAATGCTTGTCAAAATCCGATAAAAAAAATACTATCACATGTCAACTTTTATAACAGTAAAACCTCAGTATATCATCATCATTGGTACAGTCAGATTTTTGGCATTATAAATCTTAAAGGCAATATACCTGAGGACTTCCAGACTCTTTGGTAATAGTTGAGATGCCAACGTTATTGATGAGCATCATAACAAGGTTTTGTTGCTTGCACTTTCAAAGAAAAAAGTCGTTTTTATGAGTGAATTTGCAATAGTAGTAAAATGTGAAATACACATAAAAGTTTTTTATTTACAAATTTAATATGATTTTATGTTTCTTTCAGAAAAAGATGATGGAAAACAGGGATCAAAGAAAATCATTTGAGAAAAGATGGAAATCAATAGAAAAACAACACAAGTAAATAACACTTATACATGTATATTATCATAGATTATCTTGTTAGTCTAAACTTTGGCTTCTGCATTTTTGTATTTTATGAACACAGACTCCATGTAAAAATGAAGTTATAATTGTTGTTCTCTATATTTTGTAGCAAAGCCATTAATAGTTTACAATCATCATTAAACCAGAAACTCAAACATGCAGAGAAAAACTATGAGTCAATTTTGTTACGACGAGATCATCAGATACAGTTAAGTCGGTAAGCTTACCTTTCATTATATAACAAATCACAGTTGACATTTTACAAAGGCATCTTTTTAAGTCATTTATGTTGTGAAAATTTCTTTGCAAACAAATGATCTTTCATTTGATTTATATATCATTAAATAATTTTACCAGTATCGATTGTTAGTTGGTAGATTAGAGGCCCATTCAAGATTGTGTATATACGCTTTCTCATTGACTTCAAACCGTTCAGGAATGGTTGTTTGCCCAAGCGCACACGAGCAACCACTATCACATTTGTAAGGTTGTTCGCCATAGATGGCGTCACAGAGTCTAACATTAAGGAAATGATCTTAGTGAATTCTGAAAACAACATGCAGTATTGTTTTTATGTCAGTGAAAGTGTGTTAAATCGTTCAAATTGAGGTATTAACATTTGAATTACATGTAGTTCAGACATTTGTGTAGATGCGTGATATGAGTGTGTTTATAAGTTTTTGTGGGTATTTTATCGGTGTCTAACCACGGGTACATCAGAAACAAAAATTAAATGAACATTTAAAAAAAAACGATGGAACTATTTAACATACTCTGTATTATCAGTAAAAAAGGAAACGACTTGTTTTTCGTCGTCTAAATATGATGAGGAAGTCAAGGATAAATCAGTACTTGGCTGGTCAATCACAATTTATTTTACAACATTAGTCTCTTCTTCACCGATAGTCGCCATTTTGAATGCAATGTTATTGCTCGCTTCCGTTCAAGAGACATAAAAATTGTATGCGTGCGAGCACATTGAAAAGCAACCAGTAACTTGAACACGCCTTAGGTATTTACATATTACCTGGGAGCTTAGGATTGTGGTTCCTGATTAAGAATTGCATTTTTGAAATCCTTGTTATCTTATATTTGAAGCTTTGTTGCATTTCCAGAAAAGTTAGTTCACAGACCATTCAGATGGTATCATCATGGTCAGTAGTTTATCTTTTGTACTCCCTCCACTATTCCAGAAATGTCATTCTTGAGTTAGGTTAAAAGATCTGACTGGGTTGTAAAACACTATTACTTCAATCCACTCCAATTGCAGTGTTTGGTTGGACTAATTAAAATCAATTAACATGATCAGGCCTTCACAAACGCCGATTTTTGGCAAAAAACACCGATTCAATCTTCAAAAAGCTGATTGAAAAATATCCGAATCGGCTTTTTTCCCCATAAGAGCTCTGAACATGATATATAGATAAATGTTTCTTTATGTATTTTAGCTGACATGAGTTACATTGGATTAGTTTCAGCTGTTAGATCTTATTCTTGACACATATTTATTTGGTTAAAGTTTGTTCTTTTTGCTTTAAAATAGTTGTCATAGTTATTGTTGACTATCTGCCATTGATTATTTTGAATGCATTTACAAGTAAACTTGAATTTTTTTGTTCTTAGATTAGAAAGAGATAAAAGATCCGCTTTAGCTCAGCTGTCTAAACAGAAGATGGAAGATGATATGGACAAATGGAGAGAGAGCATAATAGATCATAGAAAATTCGTAAGTTTTCTATACTATCAAAAACTGATACTGTATGTATCATGGAATATTAATTTGGCAAATTTCATATTTCATGTGCTCCTCTCTCTCTTATTGGGGTCCTTGGTGGCAGAGTGGTTTAAAGCCTGCACGTACGAATCACAGCACCTCTCATCACCTGGGTTTGAATCCCACTCGGGACAGTGTGAGAAAGTTTGTCAGTTCGCTTTCCGAGGGTTGATGGTTTTCTCCAGGTTTTCCAGTTTCCTCCACCATCCCAGAACTTACCTCCCCATAGTAAGTAAAAGACTCTTCACTGAGGCATTAAACACCATTACTTCACTCCACTCTCTCACTCTCTAATCCAATTACATTTTAGGTGTTTGATATTGACAACATTGCTATCTTGTTCACCAATTTAAACAAATTTTTATTTTTTTCAACATAATCGTCCAAAATCACAAATACAGTTCAGTTAAGTAATAGTATTTAACATCCCAGTCAAAAATATATATATTGAGATGTCACCAGCTATATGCGAAAGTGCAGAAATTTTTCCTGTGAGTTGTGATCATTGTATTATACAGCAGGTTTTTTTTATTATGCTATGCCTGCAGTGACATGGGACCTCGTTTATTTTAAGTTTCCATCCAAATGAACAGTGACTTTCACTTTGTAATGCCGAATTCCTGGCGAAAGAACAGTCCCTACCCACTTTAAAGTCTTGGGTCAGACCTGGTTAGGGTTTGAACCCACAATCTCCTACTTAGGGAGTGAGCACTCAACCAACTGAGCTACAAACCTCAGCTCATTATTTTTATTTTTGGTTTTAGGTTGATAAAAAAGCAGCAGAAGAAGCAGCAAGGAATGTAGAACAAAAATCAGTAAAAGTTCATGATGACAGACAAAACAAGGAAAAAGCTCAAAACGGAACATTAAAAAGTAATTATCATGATATATTTTTCATTAGTTTTTGCAACCAGAACTGATACAGTCAGCAGATTTACCCATTTTTGGTTTACAGGATATGATGTTTTTTTGTTTTTGTTTTGTTTTTGTTTTCTTTTTTTTAAATAAGACTTTATAACTATACAAATTATACAAATATAATATATTTTGTGTGTTTTTTAATATTAGTAACATGCAACTTAAGTAAATTAGGACATTTACTTTTTCTTTATTTCCATAATTATGTTTTCACAAAATTGATTTTAATCCATATTTTTGAAATTACAATAAAATTCCCTAATTTGAGGCTTCAATCTCCCATCAACTTTTTAAAAATTCATTTCTAAAATTTGACTTTCTTTAGAATTCATCAAGAAGTGGAGGCATGGAGACACGAAACAGAAGAAAATTTAACAATGAAAGAAAAGAAGGCGTCTGCTGTACAAATAGATAAAGATCAGACAATAAACCAGGTAAAATATCAATACATATCACTAGTAATGACATTGTTACTATCTTGAAATTTTCTCAGCCTTTTCATATTGCTTTTAGGACTCAAAATTCAGACCAGTTCACAGGCCCAAGACTTGTAACTGTTCATTTATATTGTTGTATAAAATTGTAAAAATTTTCTTATGTATTGTTAAAGAAAAAATTTTTTTTTAGAATTCTAGAGTGGCAAGAATTTAATTCTTAATTAGGACACTTATTCCTTGTAGTACATGTAGTAACCTTCATCTGTAGTGACCTATTTTACTTGGCCATGCTTGACCTTGATTTTTGTCCTGTTCAAAAGATCATCTAAATAATGATCCTTTTCCAGCTCAATAGAGAGTTAAAAGATGAAAAATTACCTCTTAAAATTTCAAAGTATTGATTAAGAATTTAACCCATAAATTTTTAATTGACAGCTTATGCTACCATCTCATTTCTCTTTGTAATACAAAATCTTGAACTTGTTTTTCATTTACTCTTTGTGAAATGCTGAAACATTTTTTGAAGTCAAGTAAAACATTATGAAAACAATATCCGATTGAGATTAACTGTTACATACTTCTCTCTCTCTCTCTCTCTCTCTCTCTCTCTCTCTGAGGCATACCAGTCAGACACATTGTAAGTAATGACTAACAGCAAGTTTAATCAGTGAAAAAAATATAGCTTGTTGAAATCTTTGCATTATAACTACGACACTCATTTTATCTTTTTATTCTGAATGCATTATATATTTTTGATACATGTTTGTATAATACATTATGGATAAGTCCTAATGTTATGTATTAAATATTATCATTACTAATTATGATGTTTGAAATAAAAATATTAGAAACAAAAAAGTTTAATCAGTGGAAATACAAAAAGTCTAATTACAACTTTTTTTTTTTTTGTATATTTCAGTCTCGGCGCTTGGCGAATCAGTCACAACAACTGCGTGATCAACTCAAAGAAAAATATGGTGCTGAAAGTTTTGATAAAAAAGCATTTAAAGCTGAACTGTTTAATAAAATTGGTAGGGGACCTTTATCATCAACAAAAAATAATTCAAAAGTTAAACTCGGAATTTACTAAATTCTTTTTAGTGATAGAAGCTTGGGTATTTTGTAGGGAAAATCAGCATTCGAACCAGGATGGAGATCTTTGTCAAAACAACGAAAATGTGGCAGATTTGAATTGATTTGTTTCCCAATTTAGTCTTTAAAGCACATATTAGGTCTAGATGTTCAAATGTTGGAAGTAATGAAATATATCCGATTATTGTGATACCACCCCACTCCACCCAACATCAATAGGCCCAAAATGTATACGATGCACTTATAATGAGCCTAAATAAGATGAAATAGTTATCTTTTTGAAAGGTTAAATTAAAAAAGAAATTTCTGGTGTATAGCATATTTTTTAACTCTTCAGTCTGTTTGTATGGTCCGAAGTCTAAACAGATGTTAAGTTACAGTGGTATTTGTAAAGGGTTTCATGATAAAGAGATGGCAGAGTTTTCAGATAATTTATTAAACAAAAGAATATTTCTAAACTGGAGAACTATCAGTCTGAATTTTTTGTTCAGATTTCTTGGGGTTGTTTTTATCTCAAGTGTTTAGTTTCACAGGTAACATGGCTAGTATTTTCATAGAAACATGAATTTGTTTAGCACTTTTTGTGTCGCCTGACTCTCGCCGGCGGTGTCGGCGTCTGCGGCGTCCGTATTTCCTTGTCCGGAGCATAACATTGGTGTTGTACATTCAAATGACTCCAAACTTGGTGTGCATGTTTCTGGCAATGACTCGAAGTGCAGTGCACAAGAACCGCAACTCTATCTTGTTCCGTTTTTGAATTATTTCCCTTTGATTGATTTTTATAGAGCATTTCTTGTCCGGAGCCTAACTTTGGTGTAGTATGTTCAAATGACTCCATACTTGATGTACATGTTTCTGGCAATGACTCGAAGTGAAGTGCACAAGAACCACAACTCTATCTTGTTCCATTTTTGAATTATTTCCCTTTGATTGATTTTTATGCAGTGTCAGGCGACACATCTGTTTCAAAGAAACATATCTAGTGTTAATGGCATTACTTTTGTTTTATTCTGCTTGATTTAACTACCATCAGTTAGATTTGATCTTACACATGTATATCTATCTCACACTAACATGTTGTTTATATAAAAATAATGTATTACAGCTTTTGATAAATTTTCTGCCTCTGAATCCTGTTAACATTTCCATGGTACCTTTAACTTCCATTAGCTGAGTGGGTCACAGCACCTATCAATACCTAGATACATACTCTATTTTTGACAGGTGTTAGTGTGAGAAATTTTGTCTGATTGCCTGTTAATAGGTTGCTGGTTTTCTCAGGACACTCTCGTTTCCTCATATCCAAGAACTCACCTTGTTAATCTTAGTAAAAAAATCTTGACTTCAGCATAATTTTTTTTAGCTTTTTAGAGAAAATGCACATAAAGAAAGCATCAAGTATTTCACTAAAGTGAAAATTTATATTTTATGTCTTACATTTGTATAAAAGCTGAACACCTTTTTGAAATAGTATGATTGGTAAATACAGTAGAGTTAACACATGATGAAATTTATTTATTTATTTTTTTATTTATTTATTTATTTATTTATTTATTTGTTTGTTTGTTATATGTTATTATTTAGGTTTATTTTGTAGTTAGTTTTTTATTTATTTTTTATTTTTAATTAGTTAGTTATTTTTGTTTATCACACAGTATCTTTGTTTATTAATTGAATGCAGGTTTAGTTTTTGGGACAAGAACTTTTTATGCTAGATAATAGTAATAGTTGTGCATCAAAGTTTAGAAGAATTTATAGTAGATATTTTGAAGGTATCTTTCATCTGTGTTTTGATAGCACTCCAAATCCCCACTTTACTACACAAATCACTGCTCTAAACTCTCTGCATCCTATGGATATCCCTGCTTTGAGTCCTTGGTATTTTACTGATTGCCAACAGAGGATAGTGATTTTTATTTTTTTCAGTGAAGTGTGGAATATGAAAGAATACACACAGATGAAAGTCCGGTCAGACATGAGGGATTTACTAGAATGAAGGCTTGGCTAACTTTCTTTAGTTACTACAATTTGTCATCAAATGGCAGACCAATTACATTTATAATCCATATAAGATTGGATTTGAACCAGAATTAGGATGGAACTTTTTAAGATTTTCATTTTTTTGTATCTGTTTATACTCAAGCTAGTATGTTTATGAAGTACAGTAAAACCTGTGAATAAGGACCAACACTGAAACAAAAAAAAAAACTTGGACTTCATAGACAGGTGTTCTTTATACAGAACTTCATATAAGGTAGAAATATGAAGCAGAAGGACCTTAAAACAGCAGTCTTAATACACAGGTGGTCTTTATATAGAAATTGTGTAAGGTAGAACTATGGAGCAGAAAAACCTCAGAACAGTAATCTTAATAGATGGGTTGTCTTTGTAAAGAAGTTCATTTAAGGTAGAAATATGAAGCAGAAAGGACCTCAAAACAGTAGTCTTAATACACAGGTGTTGCTTATGGATATAGAGATGGTTGTTTTAACAAATCTTATTATTATTTTAAAAAAGCGACTAAGAGTTTAATTTAAAAAAAAAACTCTGTTTCAGTATTAAAGATGTATGTTGGAAATACATACACTTTATTTCTTATAGATTATTTTGTTGTTTGATTTCTTTGGGCATTGTAAATTCTGTTAGTAGTAAATTTATTTTTTTATAATGCTCATAGTTATAGCTGTGATAAAGATCTTTGAAAGACTTGATCACATGATTGATGGTTGACTTGATCACATGATTGAATGACTTGATCACATGATGGACGATTTACTACATGGTGGATGGCTGTAGTTTATTATCAATTATTTTTAGTTTTTAATTTTTTTAATTTTCAAACATGTTCTTAAGAGACTTAAAATTCTATTAAGATGAATCAAACTGTACTTACAGTGAAAAATGTTTTCAAGTTTTCAAACTGACAGTTATAAAAAAAATAAATTCATTCTAAGCTTACTTGCTTCTTAAACAATGATTTGTAAAGTTGATAGTTATGGAGTTAAAAAAGAAAAACAACCAATTATGTCTTTGTACTGTGACAACGAATGGCACTAATTGTGATAATATTGTTTTATCTATTTTACAATTCTGGATTAAAATACATTTATAGTCGGACCTGATCATTAAGATTTAGACAACCAAGATTATACTAAATGTTGTTATTGACAGGTGCCCTTGATATACAGGTTCATAGTTTTAAATTTATTTTGTTATATGCAATGATGGCCATGTTGATTTATCAGTATCATGTAAAAATTTTATTATAAGTAAGTTAGTAAACAAACATTAGTGATAAAAAATTGCATTTATTTTATTTTTTAAAATTTGTAAATATAATTTATAATAAATATATGTATATTTATTAGATAAAATTTGGATGTAGATCATGATTATTATTTATTAAACTTTTACTTTTCCAATAAAATTTCTGTGAAATGAATAAAAGATCTTATTATTTTAAACAATTGAGTTTTTAAAGATTATAAATAAAGTTTTTTATTTTTATTTTGTTATCAAGATATGTAAGATACTAATTTCAGATCAACACTATTTTTGTTTACCTAAATTGATAGAATAAATGTTTCAACGTTTTTGAGGTACTATTTACCACACTGTGATAAGAAGGTGTATTGTAATGTGTATTGTACGATATCTCAAAAGCATTTGACTCAAATAGTGAAATGAACTAAAGATCCCTTCAAAGTTATTCTTTGCAGTTTGAAATAGACAATTTAAATCCTTTTCTTAAATGCCCCAACTATTTTTCCAACAGGGGTCAGCGACTGGCTCTATTGAAATGACTATGATTTTAAAACTACGTGGAGCTGAAGACATGTGTTATACTGTTCGAAAGGTATTACATAGAGCTATTCAAGGTATCATCATCAATGAAATTGTGCAAAGTGTTATCGTGCTGTGGTACAATACACGTTACATATCGAATAGCCCTAGTAAGTAATATATAAGCGATTTTGAAGCTGTTCTGTGCTTATATAGTATACCGGTGAATAAAACTAATCTTAAGAGTTTTGGTGTTCCAAATATAAAACTAAGAAGCGTAAAAAATGTCAAGTGACTCCTCCTTGCCAGCTAACTGTGGAATCTTCAAGGAGTATTTTATGTAGCTAAGATGGATACATTGCGATTGTTTGAGTAGGAATTCCCAAGCAAACTAGAAGATTCGACACAACAGGATGGATTCATCTGGAAGCAGATAACAAAAATATGTATAAGGTTTCTTAAAATTACTGGTATATCAAATACGATGTGTTAAGCCCCAGTCAAGATTTATTCACAGATATCAAAGCGGTCAGATCTAGGATGTTACAGAAAGCCAGAATGCTTTTTTTGAATGTCAAGAGAACCATCAACATTTAGCAAGCAAACTGAGAAACCTTCTTGCACCAAGATCTGATTAAATCGAATCCGAACCCCGGCAATAAGGAACACTGGACATTAGACTACTTCAGAGGGGCCACTATCAAAGACCGCCAAGATTAAGTGAGTAATAGACAGATCCATAGACACGTGATACATGGAAATAGATTAAGCAACCGAAATCTGAGTACTTTACAGCAGTAAATGGTTTGACAAAGTATATTCTAATATTATGCCTCATAAATCTGCTTTTCTAATGCATGCATTGATTTTACTTCGGGCGATATTTTGTAATGCAGGCCGGAGGCTACGGTCGGTATAATTTTTGCTCACATCACGTATATCAATTTTTAATACCACGTTTATTTTTTACCTTCAATGTTTTTGACGGTTTAGAGGTGTTCTCTAGTATGTTGTATTCGTTAAGCTTACTAAGTGTAATGCAAACGTAATTAAACACAATTAACCACAATAAATAGTAAGTCATGATTCAGGATATCAAACCCTGGGATATGAATACAACAATCGATAAGAACAAAATATCCTAACAACAGATTTAAAAAAGACTTTTTTTATGATGAATGATATCATTTTTACTAAACGATGTATATATAAAGAGAAAAATCGCTGTTTTGTTTTGTCGCGTAGGCTCACATTCTTTTGTGGCTGAAACGTTATTTGTTATTAAAAAAGCTTTTTGTTTTATACAAAGTCGTCGTCTATTTCTGAAACGCTTCAAAATTTCAAACTGAAAAAAAAAAAAAAAAAAAAAAAAAAAAAAAAAAAAAAAAAAAAATAAAAAAAAAACCCGAATATGTCACACACACACACACACACACACACACACACACACACACACACACACACCAAGATCCGTGTTTCATTGCTTTTTTTAGTTACCCCCCTTTCCAACGAAGTTGGCGGGGGATATAGAAATAGGTTCCGTCCGTTCGTCCGTCACAAGTACAATGTTAAGTTTTTCCGTTAAAGTTTTTCAAACAGTTAAAATTCTTCAGAATTTTTCATTTTGATTTAAAGAAATTATTATTCTAATTTATTTTTAAACATGTTAGACATGTTTTTACATAATTTATTGACCAGAAAACCCATCTAGAACACAATGTTAACAGTGTTAACAGCGTTAAAGTTTGCTACATGTTTTATATTATGATTTAAGAATAGCAAGTTAATAATAATAAATTCATACCAAAAAGAAATAGTGTTATAACTTCAAAAGTGTTTACATATTTCTCTGCAAGATTTTAATACCTGCAATTTTAGTATTTCTTAGTAAAAATGCATATTTTATATGAAAAATGTACATTTTGAGAAAATGAACTTGCTTATTTATTTTATAGGATTTTCTGTAGAAACTCTAGATATCATGTAATTATTAAAAGAAGTTTAACATATATACATGGTTTTTTAAGTGGTTCAGTATTTTTGGGGTAAATATGTCAATTTTAAAAAGAAAACACTGACTTTGAGAAAATTCTTTTTTGTGGCTATTATCAATTTACTGTTATCTTTGATGGAGTTCTTTATATTGGGTGGGTATTTTGGTGTAGGATTTTATTTTTCTGAAAAAAATATACATTTATTATTTATTATACAAATATTTAAAAAAAAGGGGGGGGATGATGATTATAATGCTACTGTTGCTGATGATAGTGATGATGATGTATGCTGCTGATGATGTTGAATTTATGCTAGGGATGATGTTGAATTTTCTTAATGATGATGATGATGCTGATGCTAATGGTGCTGATGATGATGAAAACTTGCTCTTGATGATTTTCATACAGTGGAACATACTGGCTTGTAATGAATATCATTAAGTGAGCAAAATTAGTGATATATAATAGTAATTATTACATTGTCCCATATATTTTTTCATTAATAGCATATTACATGTGGAATTTTTCAATTAACAACTTGTCTCTTTGATGATGATGATGATGATGATGATGATGAACAAATTTTCTCTTTGAATATTTATTGTTTGTAGAAATGATGTTATATAAACCTATATAGCTTATAATCACTTTTGTTTTCAATGAATACAACATCAACAACAACAAATGAAAAGAAACATGAGAAAAAGAATCAAGTTCTATCCTCGTGTTACTATGAAAAATGTTTACTACTTATGGATATTGTTGATATTTTGATTAAAATATGAAATGTCATTTAAAAACATTATAGTTTTTCAGTCAATTTTAAGATAACAAAAGACTTTATAAGTTTATCATGATATTGAATAGAAGTTGTAATCACTGAAACTATTGGTAGAAAATAGAAAGTTAGTAGAGCCGGGGATCTGAATGACAATGTCTTCTTGTTAGTTTAACCAAATGCTTAATGAAAATTTAAAATGCTATTAAAGTTAATTATACATTTAACCTTTTTTTATGGACTGGACTAAATATTTAACTTTATTTATTTATTTATTTCTTTGGCTAAGCTAACGGAGCTTTGAACAATTGGGCTTACGAAGTTTTTTTTTTTTTTTTTTTTTTTTTTTTTTTTTTTTTTGTTAGTAAAAAAAAGTTATGTTTTCAAACTTAACACTGTGTAACAGTATCGGATTACCGAGAAATAAGGTGTTTGTTTGTTTGTTTGACATGCCCTCGAAATACTATCAACATTTAAATAAAAAGTTTGGTATTGATCAAGATAATTTAAACGGAAAGTATTTTACATAATATTTGACATGTGGTACGTCTTAACTACACAGTAATTTACTGTAAACACTTAAGTAGTTTTAAAAAATGAAAATTATAAAAATCGAATTTAAACAAAGTTTTTTTGTTAAGTTTGGATTTTAGTGACTAAAATGTCATACACTTGTTGTTTAAAGACTGGATAAAACATTAAAAATGAGCAAAAAAGAGAAGGAATTACCGCCTAATATCTCCAAAAAGGTAAAGACGCTTTATTATATATTAAATATAAAAATAATATAGTAATAATACATAAAAAGGTAAAAATATATATTATTACTTTCTGTTTTTATTTTTTTTCTTTTTCTTTTTCTTCTTCTTGTGTGTGTGTGTGTGTGTGTGTGTGTGTGTGTGTGTGTGTGTGTGTGTGTGTGTGTCACATCCGGGTCCTTGGAGCCCGGGTGTACAAAATCACCGGATCATAATGCTTCTCACCACCTAGGTTAGAATCCTATTTGAAAAGATGAGTAGATCAAAACTCTGGGAAGTTCTAATGTAACAAAATGTTAGCGTGCTACTTGCAAAAGATCGATGAATTTTTTCCAGGTACTCCGGTTTCCTCAACGATCCTAGAACTGGCCGCTTCGGTATAAGTGAAAAAAAATCTTGACTGAGGCGTAAAATACCATTCACCTAATACAGTTTATGCATCATATTTGACCAACTTTTAACTTAATAATTGCCATTATTTTCAGAGTTTAAAATTGCACCTTATGTGCTACTTTTGTATTCATCATTTTTATAAAATTCAAAAGTAACACACTTACAATGCGGCGGTGAGTTTAAAGATGGTGGAGAAAAGAGGACTATCCCGGTCTTCGGCAGGCGAATTGGCAAACTTTCGATCTGCATAAATTGGCTTCGAACGTAGGTAATAAAAGACGATTCATAAATGCGATCTAGACTATTCGGCCACCTTGTATAGTGGTAATTTTATAAGCATTGTATAATTTCGCCACTGTGCCATATACATATCTATCATTGTATAAAACTAGTGAAATGTCACCATTTTGAAACCCTGTCCAACTAAATTACATATAGAAACTTTAAAACTATCAAATTAAATTACTTGTTATCACGCGAGTTTTTGAACGGTGGATTTGTAAAGCGAGTGTTATAACAGACGAATTAATTTTCTTTCTTTTTTTCTTCCTTCTTTCTTTCTTTCTTATACAGAGACTGTGACTTCACTGAATATATAACGACAAAGTTGAGCTGCGTAGTGGTGTATTACCTTCAGTCAATATTTCTTTCTTATAATAGGAAGAAAAAAAATAATAAAAAAAATCTCAAACAATACCGCACAATGCTCTGCTCCATTGGGATACATAAATTGGCAGTGAAAGGCGAAATTGTCCATAAATGTTTGCTTTAAGCCACATGATCGAACCCCTATTAATAATGCAACGGACAGAAAACTCCAATAGGTAAAAGGATAAGTGGATATTGGGTATAACAAGCTTATCTTTAGTAGAAACTAAATTTGTCTTTAAGACTTTGTTTTCTGTTTCACCGGGCGTTTCAGCAAACGATTTTTTTTCTGCTTCTTCTTATCCATTTTCAATACGAACAGCGTTTAACAAACATGTAGGGAAACATTTTATCTCCGGTAGGTGATGTATCGATATAAGTAAAAACGAAAACATTAATTTACTTTGATGATGATGATGATGATGGTGGTGGTGGTGGTGGTGATGATGATGATGATGATGATGATGATGGTGGTGGTGGTGGTGGTGGTGGTGGTGGTGGTGGTGATGATGATGATGATGATGATGGTGGTGGTGGTGATGATGATGATGACGATGATGATGATGATGGTGGTGGTGGTGGTGGTGGTGATTATGATGATGATGGTGGTGGTGGTGGTGGTGATGATGATGATGATGATGATGGTGGTGGTGGTGGTGGTGGTGGTATATATGATGATGATGATGATGATGGTGGTGATGGTGGTGGTGGTGGTGATTATGATGATGACGATGATGATGATGATGGTGGTGGTGGTGGTATATATGATGATGATGATGATGATGATGGTGGTGGTGGTGATGATGATGATGACGATGATGATGATGATGGTGGTGGTGGTGGTGGTGATTATGATGATGGTGGTGGTGGTGGTGGTGATGATGATGATGATGATGATGATGATGATGATGATGATGATGATGATGATGATGATCTCATATAACATACTGTGTAATCAGTTTCTGTTGTTATGTTGTAGGCTCTTGGTATACGACTGCTAAATAGTGTTAGAGACAGGAAGTATAAAGAAGCCATCAATCTCTTAAAACATGAGCCGGATATGACGGTAAAAGACGGGGTAAGAATCTATTAATAGAATCATTATTAATTATTTATTTTATATAATAATAATAATAATAATAATAATAATAATAATAATAATAATAATAATAATAATAAACAACATCAACAACAAAAACAACAATGATAATAATAATAATAATAATAATAATAATAATAATAATAATAATAATAATAATATTACATGTATTGTTGTTATTATTATTATTTTTTATTACTGTTATTATTATTATTTTGTTACTAATTTTAAAATTTACTTCTTTATTTAAAGTAAATGTGCTCAGCAAACACTGACTATAAATCATTAATTGCGTCGTTTTAAAAGTCTAGATACATGTACTTCAATATATAGATACTTAAACAACAGTACTGTATATCATTATGACAGTCGTGTCACGTGTCTCGTCAAAGCTTGGGATTTGTAAACAGTGTTTTTCAAGTTAATAGTACATTGCATTGTATATTTTTTTTCATTCGCGAACTCGGTTGCCAAGTTGTCCGGACAAAGCACCTACGGATAAAAAACGCTGAAATTAGTTGGTTTTTCTTGGCACTGTCGTTTCCTTCAACATTCCTGAGCAAAAATATATAGTGAAAAAAATATTGACTTGAACGTGACACAAAATCATGTATGTAAACAAATGCACTCATCAAAAGCATAAAAAAAGCCGGAACAACATACCATACAGTAACAAATGAACAAATTTAAAAAACAAATCTCAGGACAAGAAGCACTCATTTAAACAGCTGATTTTTAAAATCTAAAATAAGAAAAGAAAAACATCATTTCTAACCCTGGAGAATAGGGTATATTATAGCGTATGTCATTAAAATTATTGAATAACACTGAGATATGATTGCAAATATTTATTTATTTATTTAACTGTTAGAATGGATCCTGATTAATTGTTGTAATTTATTTATATACATATAGGCTGGTTGGCAACCACTTCATTTTGCGGCACTTGATGGCAATGTAGAGATGATCGAAATGTTGCTTACTTCCGGTGCAGCTGTTGAATGCTGGGATAACGTACGTATTAAAATTTGTCTTTTTTCATTGGTTCCAAAGTCTTTGGTATGGATCGATTTCTTTTAAACACAAAAGTATGACAATTGAACATTTTTTGACATGCTTTGAAATACGGAGAGATTATATAGACAATACAAAATCCTGCTATCTCTGATATTATTGGAGGTACGTAATTGTAAAGTGCTCGCTCTTTACGTGGGAGGTTGTTGTTTCGAACCCCGACCGGGTCTGACACAAGATTTGAAAGTGGGTAGTGGCTGTTCTTCCGCCAATCACTTACGAATTAGGAAATGAAACTCACGACTCTTTCGGATGGGAACTTAAAGCTGTATTAAGTTTTCCAAGGAAAAAATCAAAACGGTGCTAATCTAATTAATGCTGTTCCTGGTGAACAATGTTACATTAGGTTCAACGATTAAAATTCGAATAAATGCGGAAATAACAGTAATTTCCCATCGTGATGTAGCATGTGGGATTAAATTTTAGAACATGGTTAGGTCATAAAAAACCGGGTCATTTAAACACAACTTTCAAAACGGTAAAATACGATAAATTAAACACAGAACTTCGTTGAATTTGTCATTTTTTGACTTAGTAAGGGATACATAACACCATTTCAAAAAAAATCTGGATATTAATGACGGTCAATTCATGAAATTTGTCAGGTTTCACCTTCGATTCATTGGATCTTCCGTACATCCGTGCGCATGCTCGAAGCTCATAATAATCATCGTTAAAAATTTGACCAACCCGTCGGAGGAATCCGTTTATTTACAGCTCAAAGAAATGAAATTTTAGAAAATGAATCTTACGGATCGTGGTTAGAGGATATCTATTTTATCTATTTTGAAAAAAAAAAAAAAATCAGAAAATTGTAAAACTTAATGCAGCTTTAAAAAAAAAACGGGGTCATGTGTCACGATAGGCATGGCACGATGAAGAACCCGGCTATAAAATGCCATCAGCGCAGCATACAGGCAAAATTTCCACACTTTCGCATATAGCTGGCGACATCTCAATATAAGTGAAATATTCTTGACTGGGACGTTAAACACCATTACTTAACTCTCAACTCATCATTTCAGAGCGAATAAACACATTGTAAAAACCATCACTGACTTGCTCAATAATTGACGTTTTATAGTGCTGATTTTAATGAGAGGATTAATTAGCGATAAAATATATCTTGAAGCTAATTCTCGTATGACCTGAACTCACTTGTCTACAACGTATAATAATTATATAAATTAGTTAGTCGTGGTTACTTAGAATTGCATGTAGAGTACATATAGATTACAAAATGTCTACGGGGGCGGATCCAGAATTTTATGAAAGAGGTTGGGGGGGGGGGGGAGTGTTAAATTTTATCATGAGATATTACGAGCGTCGAAGGCTTAATCAAGGCGAGGGGTCTTTGGGCCGCTAAAGGCTCTTAACAGGTCCATAACAGAGTCCTGTTAGGGGTCAATTGCAAAGTTCCTGGCGATAAATGAATTCTTAAAATTTTTTGGGACCTTTGGAAATTTTTTTCTCTCTTTCACTCTCTTTTGAATTTATAAAGGGGGATTGTAACCCCCTCAGCACCCCCTTTTTTGAATCGCATATGGTCTAGAATAATTAAATAAATCTGAATTAATCTACCATGTATAATTGATTCTTTTTAATTTTTAAATTCCTGTTTTATTTACTATACAGAATGGTCAGTCACCGTTACATAAAGCTTCAAATAGAGGACACACAGATGCCGTGGTGTCTTTAGTGGCACATGGGGCTGTTTTTCCATTAGATTGGGTATGTATAAAATGTATCAACAATACTTTTTTATTTCCTACCAGTACCTATAATTTTTAATCCAAAGATGTATTTTTTCAAGCCATATTTTTTATTCTGTATTGTTTGAGGCGTTTAAAACACGCGCGCATGAACCATAAGCCCTCTTAATGCCTGTTTTTGAATCTTACAAATTCTATGGTGAAAATGTTAGCCAGTTCGTTTGCCGAAAATCGGTAGTTTTCATTGACAATCCGGTTACTCAACCATCTCAAAATTGTTTACCTCCATTATTAAACAAAATGCTGGATTATGCGTAAATTACAATTTATCACCTCACTCTACTCTCTATTTTTTTTTTTAGATTTCTGTAAACATTTTTTTTCAAGGGCTATTGTCTGCATCAACAAAAAAAAAAAAAAAAAAAAAAAAAAAAAAAACCGCTTGTAAACAAAATGTTTTTTTTTTTGTGAATTTCACCTACACTTTTTGCAAATATGAGCTTCTGTGAACAGTCAAAATGACAATGCATTTGAATAACGATTGATTGTAATTTTAATTTTAAGTTGAGGTGCTAGCCCAACAATATAATATGCCGCATTGATGCAGCAATGTTATCATGACACCAAATGAACCAGTCGATAACTCTGTCCTTTTAATGTCGAGCGTCAGGAGTAGAAGCAATATCTCAAATGTTAAAGTCTTATTTATGACTCCTGATCTCGAATCGCGATTTTTTTCCAATGTTCCACTTTGGCGGTTCTTTAAAGAACGGCTATACTAGGTACAGGTATCTGTCATTAATAAGAATTACCTTTATATGTTGTAAATATCTCTTGGTTATTGTCCCTCTATACTAGCCTAACTGATTACTTTTCATTTGTTTGTATTTAAGGAATAACTTGTGTTTTAACAAGCTTATTTGGCCATAACGTGAAAACGGTGTGCACACACTTCATAATGCGCTTTTTAAACACTTGAACTAAAATACTAAATTAACTTTGCAACGGCACCCTACAAATAAATGATACTTTCTTAACGTTACAGAAAGGACACACACCGTTAGAGTTAGCAGTCATTGAGAAACATCTGGATGTTGTAAAGGTATTATGTCTGTTTGGAGCAAATGTTCCTCCTCTCGACTGGGTATGTCTTACAAAATTGTATTTATTTTGACTGTCTTTTAAAGAAAAACAATAGTTGTATATTTCTGGTTCTTAGTGAACAGAATATACCATTAGTTTGTAATTTGAAGTTTCCATAAGCTATTTTGTACGCATATTTGTTTTTAAAGAAACTTGTTCTACCTATCTATCCACCACGTTTCTACCTACCTACCTATACAAAACCAACCTTCCTACCTACCCCCCACCTACCTGCCATCTGTTCCGCTCATTAACCTTATTTAATCTAAGAATAATAATGGTAAAGAATTACATTATATACAAATAAATAATTTAAAAATAATATAAAAGATCTTAAATCACACAAATTTTTGTCACTACGGTCTTACTGAAATATTAAGGGTTAATTATAATAATCCTCGTTTGAAGTTTTATCAATAGCTATGTACAATTTAGCCACAACGATACATTACATATATATTAATGCTGGTCTCCGTGGATATTAGTGTTGGTATTGCCAAATATCTATCTTGTTTCTTGCGTTTTTAAAGTACTTGTGTGGTTTGTAGTCTACTGTAGCTATTTAAACTATTTTTTTTATTTTTAATAGAGTTATATAAAAGATGACTGGTCACTCGAAATGTTGCAAATCAGAGAAGTTTTGAGAAAACAAAGGTCTCATATGTCAGATTTTGAATACAGGTAAAATCATTTTCTGTTTCGTTGAATATTGCTAGGTAAAAAGAGTAGTGGGGGGTAGAATAATGGTCTTTTACCCGCATATGGGATTCTTTCACTTATATCAAGGCGGTTGTGTGGTGATGGAGAAAGCCGGAATGCCCGGAGAAAACCATCGATCTCTAGACGGAAGAGGAAGGGTTGTCTGTAAACGCGCGCTTTTGACTGCTAAGCCATTAAGACCTTGCTAAATATAAAGACCATATGTCTGCATTTTTAATTGGTCAAACAGGACCAATTTTGAAGTACCTTGTCTTGGAATGTTTTATAGCACTAATGAATTACTGTCAGAGTAGTTGTGACTGTGATTTTCAATCCACTAATATATAAAATTTTTAAAATATTAATTTAACATAGGGAAGTTTGTAAATCTCACCTGTATTGAGCACAGTTTTGAGAAATCAACATATGCTTTCTCGACTATCTAGAATATTTTCGTTGAAAGTGAATGTTGCTAAGGGGACTTTGCTATTTGTTCATTAAATTTTGCGACAGATGGATTTGGTTAGTGGCTACTAACAGTGTTTTGAAGATGGTATGGAGGATTTTAAAACAAGGTTTATCGTTTTTCGGTTTTTAATACTTTTGTAGGAAAATCAAGTGGAAAGTTCAGAAAATTGAGAAAGAAGAAACAGATATGTCTGAACTTGATTTGACAGTGTGCTCCAAGGATTGCAATAAACCTTTCTACCTATATGTCGCCCAGAGAAGCGATTTTGCGGAATACGTTAATGTTATACAAGACGACATTGATTTATTCAGTGAACTGTACGAATGCCGTATATGGAGGGCTGTAGAAAAAAGTGTAATTTTGAAAATAGAAATAAAAGGTTTCCCTGGACCTTTTCATGACTTAAAAATAGTATCACAGGAACCCGGGTCTGCACGAATAATAAGTTTCAACGTAGAAAACAAGGTACTAAATGAAAAACAAAATTGAATTACATATTGTTTTTTATATTTATGGATGACATTTTCATGTATCAATAATAGTATACAGGATCGAAGTTCTACAAATTATCTTTTTTTAACATAGAAACCAGGTACAACATATTACACAATGCATAATTAAATAATGCTTTATATATGTTTTATTTTTAACTCGGTGACCATTCCAATTGAAACCTTTTTGTCCATTTAGTTACAGATGTCAATAATGTCATGCCATGATGGTTGATTAGAAATCAGGTTAATTTAATTGTTACACTGAATAATCCGAGTGAATAAATCTCTTAAATTTCCAAATTCCACGGCAACTGTAACCAATTGTGATAAAGAGTCTGGAAGTGCAGATTTTTTTTGGATCTTCCTTATTTTATGTTGTTTTTGCTACTGTAACTACACGTTGATGAAGCTACATATGCCTTCTTCTTCTTCTTCTTCTTCTTCTTTTTTTTTTTTTTTTTTTTTTTTTTTTTTTTTTTTTCTTGCAGTAGTTTCCTTGTTTTTTCTGTCCAGTATTGAACCATGTGCTGTATTTGTATAAAAAAGTTTCATTCAACAATAACTTTTATATTTTTTTTATTAAACAGCAAACAATTATTAAAGTGTACCTTACTTTACGAAAAACGAAAAAGGTTAACTTTGCATTGTTGTTGAAAGAAAAAGAGCCAGAGGTTTTTCAAATATCTAAAAAGTCAATGATCATTACACCTGAAACGGAACCGGAAGCCGAGATAAGTATACCGGAAGGAACATTTGAAAAACCAGGAAAACTACATATAGGGGTAATTGTTATTGTTTTTTTAAAAATTGCTGCAGAAGCAGTTTAAATCTTTACAAAACATAAGGATTTTACCAATTGAAAAGTATTGAGTAGAGTGGAGTAATGATATTTTACATCACAGACTAGATTCTTTTATTAATTTTAAATCTGTCAGTTCTGGGATGTTTAGGGAAACCAGATTGCCCAAAGGAAACTACTATTCGTTGGCAAGCTCACTAACATTCATTCTTATACTAATTTCTGCCCGAGTGGGATTCGGATCTAAGCCCTGGGAGCCACAGTGATCCGTAACAACGGGACTTAGATCAATTGGCCACCGGGGCCCTCTGAAAAGATCTGGTAATACTAGTAAATTTCCTCGCTTACAAGAGTTTATCGCATTTTCAAATATGTGTGATTTATTATTTGTTTTGCATTATTTGTTTTATTGATCGATAACGTTTTCTTTGCTTTATTGTTTTTGTGGTCGGTCATGATATTACAAAATGTAAACAGTTATTAAACCCGTATTCTATCACTCACTCGTTTTTAGTTTACAGAAACAAAGTTTGTTAATGACGAAGAGATAGACGGGCCAATACTTCTGACAGACGTCCTCGGTGTAACCATAACGGAAGGAGGTACAATGGCAACCGGGAAAGAGGTAACAATGAAGTTACCTATTCACGAGACAAATGAAACTCTAAATGAAGATATTGTGGTATTGGTAACGTCTGAAGAATACCCGGAATGTTCCGATGATTGGGAAGTTATAGAGGCGAATTCAAATGTCCACGACAGATCTGCAGTTTTTAATGTCAGTCATTTCTCAATGTAAGTATTTTAATCCAAATATGTTTTGAATAGCACATTATCGCATGCAATGCCCATGCAAATCCAAGTTCTACATATTTTGCCAGAAATTCCATAAGTCTCGTTCTAGACAAGATATTTGTACTTAGGTTGCAATAGATTAATTCTCCGATACACCCGGTCTCACTTCCAAGGTGGACGTTCATGCCTTCAATTTAATTTTTCATTTTTATTTATAAAGTTTTTGATTGTGATTTAAACGTGAACTGTCATGTTTTAATTTGATTATATTTATCTTAATATTTTTTTTAATTTTGCAGCATTTGTTTTGTGTTTATATAAGAGTGAATTTCCGAAATAAGCACATATGGTACATCAAAATGAAACAAGGTATATTTGTTAAATATTAAAGAATGCTGTTTAGATAAAGGTTACTTTATTCCATTAAATGTTGTAATATGTCAAATTTCCTTATCAATAACTGTCATACCTTCCATATATTTACAGTTTTGTCGGCGCATCAAAGGAAAAAGTTCGCAGTAATAAAAATGAGGTTGTTGATGCCGCTCAGTTATGTTTAGGCAATCAATGCAAAGTTGTTTTTGTTGGATATGCAAAGTTAGAAAACGATTACACAATAACTGTTGGTATAGAATGTTCTACGCCAAAGAAAGCAAAAAAGCGAGAGAAAGAGTGGACGAGTAAAGGGTTTAAGGAATTGTTTCCTAAAACCAATACATTTCAAATTTCTAAAACAGAGATATTCAGAGTGAGTACATACAAAAAAACACATTGGATAAAATTAAATATATGAAAAATTTTAAAAAGCACCAAACTTAAATATGGTTGGAAATAGGTTTACAAAAGTATTTACAAACCATTATGGCACTATGGGTTCCGCTCGAGAATTATACCTTTATATCATTAATGGATTAGGGGCGGAATGGTCTAAAAAGCGGACTTACGGATCACAGTGAGTCTCACCGCCAAATTTCAAATTCCGCTCGGGCAGATCCTGGTATTAAAAGTTTGCTTGCCGAAGGTAAGTGGTTTTCTTCGGGTACTCTTGTTTCTGCCATGACCCTATAACAAACCGACATGATAAAAGTGATAATAATGTGACTGGGGCGTTATGGGCCGGAATGTTTGCATTTGATTTAATATTTCCAAGTTCCTTTTGTTCAGAGCAATTATAAAATTTTTAATTCACTATCTTTTTATACAGTTAAGAAGAAGTAATTTAAAGATCTGTTAGATTGATTAATGAAAATTTTATCATTGTATTGTTGCGAAAAACACGAAATAACAAAAAATTTTACTATGAGGATTGTCGTTGTAATAGTTCAGTAATCGGGTTCCCCTTGGTCGAGTTTCCTTAAGCCTTCAGTACTAGCTTTTTAAGCACAACGCCTATAACAGCTTAGTTTAAAATATCTGTTTGGGACATAGTTTGAGAGATTCTGTCAGTTCCTTGCACTTCGACCTTGATAATAGCGAAAAAATTCACTGGGGCGTAAAACAAAATTACTTTATTCTACTATACTTTATATTTATATAGGGTTTGGGGTTTTAATTATTGCTAATAATGTTTCATTTTTGTTTAAATATTATAACAGTTTAACTTTCAACTGGGTTCAAATCTGAGAGATCCAACAGGTACTTCACGTGTCAGACTTTCATTTCAAACGTCCAAAAACAGCTTTCTTATAAAAGAATTACATATCACCGACACAGAATATGGCATTGATGGAGAGGTGAAGGTCGAACTGGAAGAACAATCCAAAATTACAGTCGTATCTGATGAAGGGTGCTGCTGTTTCAAGAAAGAACAGAATATCAACCAAACAATCACTAATATAACTTTTAAAGAGTTGACAAAACTCAATTTCAACGTATCAAATCTGGCTTTGCGTAAGTGATTTTAATATATAAATTGATAAATATTATGAACATATACTTACTTATTTATGCAACAATCAAAAATGTTAAATATCAAAAATGCATTTAAATCTCGATGTTAGTAAAGATTTATAGAATGATTTGATTGATAAAGACATTGTTTCCTGTAAATGCTATAAGAAGATGACAGGTAAAAATAGTTCGAACCTCCTATAATACGGACGGCCATTAGTCTTAATATTCAGGGGTGTAATAAAAACAAAATTTGAGGGCTCAAAACCATCTGTAGTTTTATACAACAGTTGTCTAAGTAAGATTAAGATAAATGTGTATTAAAGGAACAAATCTTTGATCTTTGCTCAACACGACTAGTCCAGCGTACTGTGATGTTGTAATAAGTCAAGTAAGATTAAAAAGGTCCTCAAAGGCGCTAAAACAACACAACCGATTATGTGTTCATGTATTTCAACTGGAATCATTCATGTGTGTGTGTGTGTGTGTGTGTGTGTGTGTATGTGTGTGTGTATGTGTGTGATAGTTTTTAGTGTAGAATTTTAGCTTCTTTTCTTTTTTTCCATTTTAGAAAATTTCAGTTATACAGATCAGCAGAAAGTTAATACTTCAGAGAAAAGTAGGTACAAGGTTTGTTCCTTTGTTGTTGAAATCTCTTGCCTTTTTGGTCGACACTTAATTATATACCTTGATATTGATGTTAAGAATTGCATAAAACAGATTAGGATAAAACCCGCATTTCTTTTATCGCACGAAATTTGGGTCTTAGTTTCATTTTCAAAATTGACTTTGCACGTGACGGATGTAGCTGGCTAGGCAGGAGATGCTTATCCTTCCGGAGCACCCGGCCTCACTTTCTTGTTGGAAGTTGACGTGTATAACTAAATTTGCAAGCTTTCAAAGTTTTTACTTTGTTTTGGGGATTGTGATTTGGACAAGACTGGTATGTTTGTGTATTATTTTCTAATTCACGATAATGGAAGTACGGGAATTTAAATTTACATATTAAACTTAAACATTTTAGGCACTGTGATTATATAAAAATAAGGTTCATAAACACATTGTTTGACAGTTTGTGTGACAATGTTTTTTTGTAAAACAATGTTCACTTTTACAAAGATAAGTGGAATCATATGATTTAATAGTATGACTCTTTTTTGTACATGTACTGCAATTGGTTAGCATATCAATCATGTTACTGATTTCGTTCTGTAATGCAAATGCTTAACTTCTCGCTGCTGACTGTAAATGAATTAAATTTTTCTTTTTTAAATGTAAAACGACTCTAAAATATTGTTTTTGTTACAGGCACAATGCCAGATGTTTGGTGGTGGTCAAGTTTAAAGGAATTGGCCTCTATTCTAAGTGACGAGGAAGCTGAACACATGGCGATAAAGCTTAACTTAAAGAGAGAAGACGTTGAAAAATTACAGAGTTCTGAAAATAAGCAGCAAGGAATGGCGTCACTTGTATTCAAACATTGGAAAGACTCTGTTAACGCCCTAATGCGAATAAAACAAGTACAAACAGCATTGGATGCCATTGGTAGACAAGAATTGGCCATTGCCTTTAGAAAAGCTCATTTGGATAATGTTCCTTTCCAAAAATTGAGTGTTGAAGAGAACACTAACACAGAAATGTCTGAATAATTGTACATTACTTTTGTCGCAAGTTCAGTTGTAGAAACGCGTTTTTTCTTTCTTTTTATGAATACAACTCCCAAATATTTTTAAAAGTGAAACAACATTTTTTGTTTTGATTAATGGTACATATTGTTTTACAGAAACGTAAAATGTCCTTTTCTAAATCAATTTTTATTTCAGAATATCTATAAACCTTTACATTATTAACGTTTGTTTCAGTTTATCAAACATCCTTAGAGTCTTCTCTCCAGATTGTTTAAATATGATTTTAGCAACAAATATTTTTTTCCACAATTTCTCCCTCAGGCATGTCATTTGTTTTGAAAATAAGATTGACGATATTGACTTGCATAAAATGTAAGACATAACCGGTTTTTTTTAAACTATATTTATTTCTGAATAGAAACTTATCCAAGTATTTTTCCCATAATTAGAGCGCGTTATATTCCAGGAATTGGCGACATAATAGTTTTCCTGAACATTTCACACAAACATTAAGTGTCATCGACCACGTGGTACTCAAGCAAATCAAATGCTCCGATCATATAAGCGTCCTAAGTTGGAAATATTTTAAAAACCATGATTGTGTTGTTTTTGCAATACAGACCGATAAAACGGTTGCCTTTTAACATGCGTTTTCAGTCAATATTCAATATTTTGTTATAATCACTATCATTTTCACTGATTTAATGTTCGTTGCCTATTTGCAAAATAATTTTACGTGATCAAAATTGCATACAGTTTATAAGCATTACAAACAAAATCATGGGAGAAATCATTCTGTTTAATATGTAGCTTATTTTGAACTTCTCTGTTTTTCATTCGTCATGGTTTGTAAATAACTGGTATTTTTAAAGAATTTCTGGTAAACACATTTTTTTAATTTTAAATGCACTTATTTGAATTGAACATTAGTAGTTTTTTACAAGATGAACATATCAAATACAACAGGTGATTTTTCTTAATAATTCCATACGATGCTAGGCTTCAAAGTCAACAAAACCTTTTTAATCAATAGTAAACTACTTTTTAAAAAGAAATTTTTCTTAATCATGAGTTTCGCAGAACATGTGAGTAATATAAATCAAATCTTTATCGTCTCTGATTTGGAAAGTTCATCTTATAAGTTTTGATTCAGTTTTCGGAAAGGTAATACGTTCTTTAATGCCAGTGTCGATACGACAAGCTCTCTGTAAACCTGCAATGCCCACAATATCAAAAGAAAAAAAACTGTTTTACATTTTATATATACAAAATCTAACTTATTTTTTGATTTAAAATTTTAAAACTGTAGTGGTAAAAACAAAGACAATTGATTTTTTTTTTAAATTAAAGCGGTACAAATGGTGTTTAGTTTAATAGATATCACTTATCTATTTTGATGACGTCATTTTCAAAAACGTTTAACTTGGAGAAAGCTTTTCCTGTATTTTTAAAAATCAACCTTTTTATCTAGACTGAATAGAAAACTTACTTACAGGAAATAAACCTAGTCTAAATGGCGAAACTTGATTAATGTTTAACAAAAATACCTGTTTAATTTTGCTGTGCCATGTGTGCACATTTCGGAAATTCATTCCTTATCAGTGACACTAGGGGCCGAAAAAATAGGTAGATAAAAACGGTAATCCAAACATTTGAAAATTAATGACTCCAAATTTTTCAAAATGTTTTTTAATCCAAATCCAGCTTAGGAGTGTTCTGCATGAGGGATCAAACCCTAGTTTTTAATAATTTTAAAAAATCAAAACGGCTGACATTTCTGCTACAAGGTACATTTTATGACAGCAAAATGTACTACCGACTTAGTTTAAGATACCCTCGGGGAGTTTAACCTTTCAGAACGTTAGATCTGGTTAATATTTGTCAAGGTATTGTAAATATTGTGTTTTAATTTTATAATGTTATTTAAGTTATTTTTTAATGTTTAAACCCATAAACCTATATAATTAGTGACAACACAATAAATTTGATGTTTTAGGTCAATCCGGAAATTGTCAAAGCATTTTAACTCTACTCAAATCTCTCTAAGCACATTATTGTCCCTTTATTGTTTAAAAATCGGTGTTAAAATTTTGAGAACATTTACGGTAAATATACTACTATATTTAGGGATGAATAAAAGAGTCTTCTGTTCGATTTTAATTTTATAGATTTTTTTTCATGATTTCCGACTTCATGTTTTGAAGGTTGCTCTGATTATGACATACTGTTTAATTGTTTTTAATCTTTATATGTCTTGCAGGCTAAATTGATTTATGATTATCTTTGTAGATTGTATTTTTCACATCAAAGACAATAAAACCTAGTTGTATAAAATTTTTATGAATTATCATCCATGATGTGTATCAATAAAACATTTTAGATAAAATGTGATTTGGTGAAAGAATATTACTTCGCATCATATGTTTCTCATAACAAAGCTATCCGATGACCGACATATTTTTGTACTGTCCAGCAGATCAAAGCTCCACATAAAAAACCTAATGTGATAAGGTTGTCAATTCACCGTAAATTACACAATGATACAAAACACTGACAGCTTCAAATAATCGTGGTTATAATACTGCTTCATTTATATGGCCTTTGTACGATGAAGAGCACATTGTGTAGTATAGTTTTCAATTCACCGATTAAATGTTCATTTTAAACTACAAGTAGTAAGCTTTTAGTTTAAGGTGGATCATGTGCATGTGGAACTGAAGTGTGAACGCCCGGCGGAAAAAAAATTTAGACCACCTAACATAAAAGTTTTAACCTTGGAATAGTATAGTGCAAAAGCAAAAATGAACTTTATCAAACCGTTTGATAGTGTCATTTAAATACAATTTCTCGTCCATTATTTTAAGTAACGTTTATCATATATTTTACTTATCAGTACTTTTGTTTACATTTCAGACTGCAAATTCAATTACTACACACAGAACTAAGAATTTCTGAAAATGAGTTAGCAGAACGTGTATGTAATTTATCCTCGGTTGATGATGTTCATTTAGTCAGTGATGATTAAATCTACGATATAGAACAAAGTGTCTTCACTAAGTAGATGAGTTTGCTTATCAGACAAAGAATAAAGCATAATGCGGAGAAATGAAAGAATCAACAATTTGCTTATTTCCAATAAAACAGATAATTATCACTTTAGGAAAACTAATATCTATCAACAATTTTCAGATTTTTCAATATTTGAGTAAACATAGATTTATTTTTTTATTTTTATTTTTTTATGTTTTTATCAATCTTCATACTCATTTACATCTGATTTACGAGCAACAAATAAATAAATAAATAAATAAATAAATAAATAAATAAATAAATAAATAAATCAATCAATCAACCAACCAACCAACCAACCGTAATTTCTTATTATTTATTATGACATTATTACAATTTATAATGTGTGTGTGCATTTAAAAACTTTAAGACATTTAACATAGCATAACTTAAACCTTCTACGTGTAAAATATATGTTAAATCCGCGAATCTTGAATTATTAAAATTGTTTAATATAAAGTAATCTAAATTTGTTGTTTTTTTATTTATTTTATTTTTTATTTTTTTTAATTTTATTTTGAAGGCCAACATAATAAGACAAAAATTTAAATGTTTGACGATGTAAATTACATACTTATAACAATATTAAGTGGTTGTATATATCAAGACAAAAAATACAAATGTTTGACAATGTAAATTACATAGTTATAGCAATATAAAGTGGTTGTATATATCAAGACAGAAAATACAAATGTTTGACAAATTATAACAATATTAAGTAGTTGTATATCAAGACAAAAATATAAATGTATGACAATGTAAATTACATAATTATAACAATGTTAAAGCTGCATTAATTTTTCCAAAGAAAAAAATTAAACGGTGCTAATCTTATTAATGATGTTCCTAATGAACAATGTTACATTTGGTTCAACAATAAAAGCTCGAATAAATACAGAAATTACAGCATTTACCCAGTGAGATGCAGCATTTGGTATTTAATATTAGAACATGGTTACGTCATCAAAACCCGGGTCATTTAAACATAACTTTCACAACGGTGAAATACGATAAATGTAACATAGAATTTCGTTGAATTTGTCATTTGTGACTTAGTAAGGGACACACAACACCATTTCAAATACATCTGGATATAAATGAAGTACAATTAATGCAATCTGTCATGTTTCACCTTCGATTCTAGGGTTATCCATACATCCGTGCGCATGCTCAAAGCTCATATATAATTACCATCGTAAAACACTGACCAACCGGTCAGAGGATTCCGTTTATTTACAGCTAAAAGGACTGAAATTTTAGAAAATGAATTCACGGATCGTGGTTAGAAGATATCTATTTTTAAGAAAATATATTTTTAGAAAATCAAAAAAAAAAAAAAAAAAAAAAAAAAAAAAAAAAAAAAAAAAAAAAAAAAAAAAAAAAAAAAAAAATTCAGAAAATTGGAAGACTTAATGCAGCTTTAAGTGGTTGTACAAATATAATACATAAGTATAAAGTTGCAGAGAAGCATAAACCTTCAAGTTCTTAAAACTTGAAAGACAAAGTTTTGTTTTAAATACCAATAAATAAATAAATAAATAAATAAATAAATAAATAAATAAATAAATAAATAGAAGCAATCCCCCGCTCACTATCTCAAATAAAAATTCCCATAAATCTTTCAAATATTTCTTTCTTTTCTTGCTTTTCCAGCATAAAATGATAGTGAAGTTTATGTATTAATTCGTTAAAATTAGGTTTACTATCATTTGTTCTTGTGTTATATATATATATATATAATTTCTTGTTAAAATTAAAAGGAAATTTAAAGATCGTGTTTTTTTTTTAGAAATAACAGGTATGCCAAATATTGCCTTTTTTGTATTTATATCTAAAACTATTCCAAATCTTTCAAAATAATTTTCCAAATTCTCCCATAGTTTGTTACATATTGACATTCCCAAAACAAATGTAAAGTATTTTCTGTAGCCAAATTACAAAAACTGCATTAATCATCATTATATAAGCCAATCTTTTTAAATAACTTTTTGTTGCTAAAATATTATTATTAATTCTATATTTAAACCATTGAAGACGCATTCTTTGTTGTATGAAAGGGAATTGTATTAACATTTTCCCCTGTGTATCCGTTATATTATATTTACTTTTTAATTTTTCTTCACTTGTTTGTTTTTTATTTGTTTTGTTTTTATTAAAACCGCGTACATATCACGGACACCTTTTTTTGCTTTTTTATAATATTTGTAAATTGGATGATATAAACTGACTTTCTGTTATTATATCACTTGGTTTTATATCTACCTTTTTGAAATATTTTTATTGCATTAATGATACTTTGATATTCCTAGAACCTAGATTTAACATTATATTTTGGGATGACCTCTTCGTATGTAAAGCGAAGTTTATTCTTATCCATAAGATCATTAATGAAAAAAATTTAGCGTCAACCCAGTTTTCATATATTTTTATTTCATTGTTTACTTTTATATTTTTGTTACATCATATACTTGAAGTTTGGATGTCATGCCAATTTTGTGGTTTTATTGTTTCTTGTAACGTATACCAAGCCTGAAAGACATCGTACCAAAACATATTATTAATTTTTGTTAATTGAGTTTTTACATATTCTTAAGTTTGTTAAACAAAGAAAAAGGAAACTTTTTTAAACTAAAAGTTCACAAATCCATATTTTCTGTTAACACTTACAAAACAGATCGTCTGATTAACTGAATCAGTTCCATACCATTTGATCCCGTTTCTGCTGGGTCCATTTTGTTCATTGACTGAAACTGTTCTTAAATGGCGGAAATTAATTCATACAATAAAATCAATGTTCAGTGTCTGTCAAGTATCTCTTTACTAAAAGAAGATGTGAATGTACATTGTTTATTGGCCCTACACATAAAGTCATAAATTTCTACTAATACACGCTACATAGATTTAAAATATTAGGTTAAATAAAGCTGACACACCCGTGATGTTCAGTCCAACATCTTGATCAGAACAGAGAATTAATGCTGAATGGTTGTTAAAACGTAAATGTGGAATAAAGTTATTATGTTCAAATTAATGTTTCCTTTCTTTCTTACTCGTTATTTACTCCAAAGTTCAATATCCAACCAAAGAAATGTATGGTGAGTTCAAACCACATTTCAATAAGTGTTTAATTTATAATATTTTGTCCATTAAATTTTATGCCACTTAGATCTTCATACAGCATTCATGAATAATGCTAACATTATTTACACTGAAAGATACTGAACAACATTCAAAAAAATTTAAACCCTAGTATACTAAGTATTGTAGAATTAATAATGTTGCTTTGGTTAAAATGTCGTCGTTCTTAGATAAAAAAAGGTTTTAGGGAGATTAAGTAGAAAAAAATCTCCTAAAGAAACAGGTAAATAAAAATTGTCATTGACATTAAATTTTGCAAATTTAGTAAAATTTTATCTCTCACAGACATCTGTGATTATATATATATATATATATATATATATATATATATATATATATATATATATATATATATATATATATGTGGACAAATTAGTTACAAGTATTCTATACTTGTGATTATTGACGTTGTCATTTTTGTGCGTTTAATATATCAATGTTTACTTGTAATATTTAAAAACAAATGTTTGAGTTGTAGAAAATACAACGGGTTCTTGCTTCAAAATTATCATGATAACCTAAATTTTCTTTTGACACCAACATCATCTTTTCTAAACGGAACATCATCAATGTGGGCTTGCCTAAACGCTATTGCTAAGTCTTGTCTTCCAATGGCAATTAATGATTCTTGTAATTTTTTAACTCGCATAACAGATTGTGTAGTCTCTCTCCAATGTTTGAATACAAGAAACGCCATTCCATATTGTTTATTCATAGAACTTTGGAGTTCTTCAACATCACTTCTCTTGAGATTAAGCTGTATAGCTATGTGCTCTGCTTCGTCTGCACTTAAAGCTGACGCCAATTCTTTTAAGCTTGACCACCTTAATGCCGGTATAGTATCTAAAATATTGAAGTATTCTTGATATCATCATCATCATCAAATTAAAATTAAGTTGAACATCATTTAAAATCTGGTCATATTGAGCGAAAAAGTTGTGATTTTAAAAGACCAATGTTTAAACTGATTAACATAACTGTTCAGAGTCAATATCTTTGTTTCATTACTTAAAAAGTGGCTCCGTGATTAACATTGTTGACTTTGCAAATCAAAAATAGTTCTACTTTTTGAAGCAGAAAGACAAGTGAAAAAACCGTTAGACCTCACTCACCTAATCAAATAATCAATTAACTGTGTTATGATTACTTATAATAACATAAGTCAAAACCATAGTAACAGTTGAATATTGAAACATTTCTTTGATTCATTAACATATCCAAATTTAATCCAAATTCAATTTGCTAAATCATATTTGTTTTTCGTTTTGAAATTTTAAATGTACTTTTAAGTCAATACGGAAAGACAAGAGAGAATAAACAGGTTATATTAATCTTCATTTAAGCTTATATGGTGTGGGAGGTCATTTGTAGATGGACTCGACTTGTTTTCACTTACTGGTATCGGCGTCAAATTTTGGTTTTTCAGCCGGTGGAATATTATCTTTTGATTTAGATTGTTCTGAAAATCAATCAATAAATATTACAGAATTAAAAATTAAAATTTAAAAAAATTAAAAAGCATTTTATTCGAAAAGAAATTATTTATAACAAAGTTACCTAAAAGTCATTATGGAGAGGTAAGAAAGTTGAAACAGGTTGTTTTAATATTCAATTAAGCTTATTTCATGATAGTGTGGTAGTTGATTTGTAGATGAACGGAACAAATGGACTAAACTTGTTTTTACTTACTGGTATCAGTGTCAAATTCTGGTTTTTCAGCCTGTGGAATATTATCTTTTGATGTAGATTGTTCTGAAAAATGAGTCAATAAATATTACAGAATTAAAAAACGTTTCATTCGAAAAAAATTATTTATAACAAAGTTACCTAAGAGTCAACACGAAGAGGAAAGAAAGTTGAAAAGGTTGTACATGTATTAATATTCATTTAAGCCTGTGTTAATGAAATGTGGGAGTTCATTTGTAGGTGAACGGAATAAATGGACTAGACTTGTTTTTACTTACTGGTATCAGCGTCAAATTCTGGTTTTTCAGCCTGTAGAATATTATCTTTTGATGTAGGTTGTTCTGAAATTCAATCAATAAATATTACAGAATTGACAAAAAAAAAAACAAAAAAAAAAAAACGTTTTATTCGAAAAGAAATTATTTATAACAAAGTTACTTAAGAGTCAATACGAAGAGGAAAGAGAGTTAAAAAGGATGTATTAATATTCATTTAAGCCTGTTTCAAAAAAGTGTGGGAGTTCATTTGTAGATGAACGGAGAAAATGGACTAGACTTGTTTACTTACTGGTATCAGCATAAAATTTTGTTTTTTTTTAGGCTGTGGAATATTATCTTTTGATGTAGATTGTTTTGAAAATCAATCAATAAATATTACAGAATTGAAAAAAAAAATTTTCGAAAAGAAGTTATTTATAACAAAGTTATCCAAAAGTCATTACGGAGAGGAAAGAGAGTTTAAAAAAAGGTTGTGGAATATCATCTTTTGATGTAGGTTGTTCTGAAAATTAATCAATAAATATTAAAGTATTGAAAAAAAACCGCTTTATTCGAAAAGAAATTATTTATAACAAAGTTACCTAAAAGTCATTACGGAGAGGTAAGAAAGTTAAAACAGGTTGTTTTAATATTCAATTAAGCTTATTTTATGAAAGTGTGGGAATTGATTTGCAGATGAACAGAACAAATGTACTAGACTTGTTTTTACTTACTGGTTTCAACGTCAAAATCTGGTTTTTCAGCCTGTGGATTATTATCTTCTGATGTAGGTTGTTCTGAAAAATGAGTCAATAAATATAACAGAATAGAAAAAACCATTTTATTCGAAAAGAAATTATTTATAACAAAGTTACCTAAAAGTCATTACGGAGAGGAGAGTTTAAAAAAGGTTGTTTTAATCTTCAATTAAGCTTATTTCATAAAAGGTGAGAGTTCATTTGTAGATGAACGGTGAAAATGGACTAGACATGTTTTTACTTACTGGTATCAGCGTCAAATTCTGGTTTTTCAGCCTGTGGAATATTATCTTTTGATGCAGATTGTTCTGAAAATCAATCAGCAGATATTACAGAATTGAAAAACGTTTTAATCGAAAAGAAATTATTTATTACAAAGTTATGAAAAGCAAGGTATAAATATTAAAAACTTTAACGATTTTTACATTTTAATAATGATATTGACAATCATCACATAGAAGATCTACGATTTTTTAAATGAGCAAAAAAAAAAAAAAAAATAAAAAAAAATAAAAAAATAAAAAAACCTATTCATAATAGATCAACTTATACTTGATAAGAGTCATTGTAAGCTATTTGAAGGTATAGAGTAACTACTTTTTAAGAATTAGAAATGAACTCTTTTCCATTAGAGTTATTCGATCATGACGATCATCAAACTTTTTAAAAAAATTAAAAAAAATTGACAGTTTGTAAATGTAAGAATATACCTAATAAGATGAATATTCAGTCCAGGTATTCCACAAAATAAAAGAAGTAAAATAAAATAAAGAAAACCTATATGGTGAAAATCAATTTAAAACTAAAGACGATGGAACGTATACCAAGGCGTCCGTTACATAGAAAAAACCCTTTGTTTTAGACAAAGTTACCTATTTCTGAACCTCTTCAAAACAATTTCAAATGCAACAAACAAATATGTCATATATATATTTAAAGAAATTTGAAAAATCGACTATTATAATTGTAGGTTTTTACATGTTTTTGCGTATCATTTTAAGAAATGCGGGGTTAAAGTAATATAATCTTTTTTTTGTAACGGATATCCTACAGCGCTTTGCAGGTTAAATTATTTACATCAACCTAAACAAAAACTTACGTAATAACAAAACACAAACATACTAGTCCATGTCCAAATCACAAAAACAACAACAACAACAAAAAAAAAAAAAAAAAAAAAAAAAAAAAAAAAAAAAAAAAAAAACAAAGTAAAAACTTCAAAAACTGGCAAATTTAGTTATACACTTGAACTTCCATCAAGAAATTGAGGCTGGGTGCTCCGGAAGGGTAAGCACCTCCTGTCTAGTTAGCTAAACCCATCACTTCCAAAGTCAATTTTGAGAATGAAAGGAACAAGGAATTGTGGTAAGTCAAATATATCCAGTATAAGTCTGGATACAGCGACTTCACACTTATTAACAATATTGTGATGATGGCCATAAAACTTTTTGAGGGCTTTGATTACCCTAGGCTTGCAGTATCCTTGAGTCAACAATTCAATTGTTAGCAGATTGCTTCGTTGTAGAAAGTCCCCTGAGTGGGAACAAGCTCTTCCATAACGTATTAACTGTGAAACGTATACATGATACGCAGAAGAAGCAGGAATATTACTGCAAAGACATTGAAAATTGACCTGGAATATTGAAGTCATTACGTTTCTCGTAGAGCTTCAGATGTTACCTTTCGTATCATTATTTGGGTACAAGTCCAAATATTAAGCAGAATATGAAGACTCCTGCGTGTCAAGCTTACTTGGATGGATGGCATTCACATATTCTTGATATAATTTAGAGATAGAACGTCATCTATATATATTTGTATGTGTAGCTGAATGATTTAGCGACAGTCTTCTCTCCAGTTTTGACACGGTTCCGTAAAAATTCAGCTAGCAAAGGTGTACAGTTTTTGCCCATTGCTATATCGATTCTCTGTTGGAAAATTATATTGCCAACACAACAAATATAAGCGAATCGCGTCATATAAGAATCACAAAGATTTCTTTGTTTTATATAAAAAAAATTAATAAATTGATTAACAAATAAGTAATAAAAACAAAAAACCGCAAATAAATAAATAAATGAATAGATAGATAGATAAATAAATAAATAAACAAATAAATAAATAAATAAATAGATTAATAAATAAAACTGAAATTTTAAAATTAGTTTTACTTACTGATATCGGAATCCGACTCCTTTTCTGTAACCTTTACGACTGAAACTTTGTCCATCTTACTTTGGGCATTTTTCTTTAATTTCTCAGCTAATATTTTACCTATGACTTAATTATGAAAGAAATAAAAGAGTATTTACAATTTGAATGAATTGAAATTAATGTATCTGTTTCATTGATACGCAAAAAAAGACATGACAAATAATAATAATAATAATAATAATCATAATCATAATAAAAATAAAGATAATAAAAATAATTTCGACAAAACATATTTTTTTCAGCTGATTATAAGCATTCTTCTGAGAAATACATTTTAGTACTCTTAATTTAGTATTACAGGGCATTAATACATCAACAATTGTTTAATTACGTTCTTTTCTTGAATTATTTCGTGTTGTTGGATTCGTTCAGTCTTAAAAATGTTATTTCCAGTTTATATCTAAAAAATACCTGTTTAATTTTGATGTGCCATATATGCACATTTTGGAAACTCATTTCTCATCAATAAAACTAAGAAAAAAGTTTATAAAAAACATACGCCATCTAAAAATTAATGAATTGAAAGTTCCAAAATTATGTGAATCCATTTATCATACTTATGTTTTGTGTTTTTAAAACCACTGGAAATTATACTTAAAAATTTATGTTGCAAAGATATGTTTCTTAATTGCTATTTGACAGGCAAGAATTAAATCTCAGAATCTATAACAAAATAAAAATATTACAATGTAATAAATATGTACAAGTTAATGAGCAAGTAACAACAAGTAAAAGCCTTAAATGTTAGCGAATTTTCAACTCAAACTAAGGGTTCTTTTCAGTTTGCCTCATAACCAGTGTAAAATCGCAATTTCCGGGTACAGAAAAAAAAAAAAAAAAACGCGTTGAATAACGTCACGTAACCAATCGTCTTTTTGCATGACTTATCTCTGACGACACAGTTTGTCTCCGGGTGAATTTTTCAAACTTAATTAACGAATCCTTAAGGTTTTTTGTCGGTGAGATATCAATTGCTTACTTACAAAAGCTTGAAAAATCAAAAGTTAGATTAGTCAGGTGGTCATAGGTAATTTTAGTAGTTGTTGTGTTGGCAGATTTCTTTTTCTTAATAAATACACATCCGGCTTCAACCAGTTCAACCTCCGACCTTTCTTCAATATCGACCTTTATCTCTCCATTTATGTCAGCTGTTTTGTCTATTATATGAAAGTCTTTGATTATATAGTTATGTTTTGTTTTGTCTTCCTTTTTTCTTTGAAATTGTAGAATGCTATGGGAACTGCCAGTTAGATCTTCGAGATTTAAACCAAGTTTAAAGTCAAGCTGTTTAATAAAGAAAAATTGTTAAAATGTTGTTATGTTTGTGCTTAATTTGTCACATCATGACATTGTTTATATAATAATATTAAGTAACCTAAAATTAAGGTTATACTGTACAAGTATTTATATTAGCGTTCAGTATTAATGCACAGCCAAAATACTTATAATGTAGTTTGATTAAAAGTTTATGTATAGTATGAATGGTTAAATATTACTAGATATTTCAGATCACTTTAAAAAACATAAAACACGGACAGAAACAGTATTACGGTCCGTTAAAAAGTTATTTTTACATAAACAAATTATTAATATTATTATTATTGTATATCAAATTCAACTTACTCTGAAAATTTCCATTACCGAGATAAGAAATGTATCGGTTTTAGGAAACAATTCTGTAAATCCTTTCTTTTGCCATTTCTTTTCGCGCTTTTCTGCTTTTTTTGGTGTTGAACATTCTATGACAATGGTCATAACATTGTCATCAAACCTTGTGTATCCGATAAAAACAGCTCTACACTTGTTTCCTAAACATCGGTGAGCGGCATCAACAACCTCGGCTTTATTTTTCTTAACTTTATCTTTTGGTGCGCCAACAAAACTTTCAAAATATAATCAATATGATAAATTAAGATAAAGTAAAGAAAGAAAGCTTTGATAACAAGAACCATAGTTGATAAGGTAAATAAAATGACGTGTCAATTGCATAGTTAACTGTGAGATTAAAACATTTGTTAACCCGTTTCTTGCGTATATATAGCGTAGATAAACATGTTTCTAGTCTTATTTGTATCACATCTGGCACAACAGGTGTATTATATATTTACTATCCCTGAGCGGGTACCGCTGCTGGAAGAGTAAACTCCCCGCAGTATCCATAACTCAGTAGGCAGTACTTTGTGATGTCCGAAAATATACCATTTATCAAAATTTTAGCCACCTTAATTTTTTAAATTTATTAAAAACTAAAGTTTGCTCTCTCATGCAAAGCATTCCTTAGCTGGATTTGGATTCATATAATGTTGGAACTTTAAATTCAGTAATTCTCAACCGTTATGAGAATGATTTTTATAATTATAATTTTTGTCTGTGTCACTGATGAGGAATAATTTTCCAAAATGTGCAATTATGGCACAGGTATTTATGTTATATATTAAATATGATAAAAAGAAAGAGAAAGACAATTTTAGATAAAAATACACACAGAAAAAATATGAAGAGTTTAAAAGAAAACGGGCGGTATTGCAACATTACTGTTTGTTACAAATAGAAGTAGCAAAGACAGTCATAGTTATAAGATGAAAGGTTAGATAGCGTGAAACTAAAATTAAGAAATGATGATTCTGACAGCACTTTAAAATTATATTCCTTAAATTCTCATAACACTCAATGGAGGAAAAAAGAAATTTAGAAATATTTAAAAATTAAAGGGGATGCCATCTAAAAGAAGGAATTCAAGACTATCTATCGAATAAAAGAAAGTTAATAGTATACGAAAGGTACAAGTCACTAAAACCAAATAACTGTTTAGGATGAACACTTTTTCGTATCGTAATTAAAAAAATGAGACACATCAAATTTGTCTTTCATTGTTAATAAAACAAACTTACATTGAAAGATGGCTAACTTTGAATACTGCTGATCCATCTTCCGTGTTTGACTGTGCTTCAATAACTTCCCAATCATCAACATATTCTGGATATTCTTCCGACGTTACCAAGACAACAATATCTTTTGCATTATCATTTTTTTCATGAATAGGTAACTTCATTGTTAGTTCTTTCCCTGATGAGAAGTTACTTCCCTCAGACACGGTAATATCAAGGACATTGGTAAGAAGTATTGGTCCATCCACCTCTTCTTCATTAACATATTTTGTCTCTACAAACTAGAAATAAAATACCGCAAATTAGACTGAATTGATTTGTGCATTTGCATCTAACTAAATAGTAAAAGCCATCGAAAACCCATAAGAGACATTGCGAAGAATACTCAAATGCACAGAAAACCAAGTTGTCGTTAGTTTCAAATTTATTTTAAAATAAATTCTTAAAATTCAATGCCCTGCAACAGTGCGTTGCCCTTTTTTGTAATATCTTTTGACTTTTTCTGCCATTAACTTTTATGCTGGATTCTATTTAATACCACTACAGTTGCTCAGTCGGTATAGTGTCGCTTCGTGAGTGGGATGTCGTGGTTCGAACCTCGGCCGGGTCTGACCAAGACTTGAAAATAGGAAGTGACTTTCTATTGTCAAGCACTCGGCATTTGAAAATGATAGTCACGGGGTTCTTCGGATGAAACCTGAAAAAATAATGTCAAGTGTCACCCTAAAGGATCCTTTCTGCACATTGCCCATGGCACACTGCAAAGACCAAATTTTCTGGCAAGTCTTCTATAGCTGCTGACTTCTCGACATGTTGAAATATTCTTGAGTTGGACGTTTTCCTAATTAAATCAAACTAAATGGACTGTTTTACTCGCGTGACCTTTATTAACTGTTTTAACTCTTACATGTCCCTTTGTTCTTAAAGTTTTTGGTCTATATATCTACCTCTACTTGAAGTTCCGCTGGTTCTTCAAATGTTCCTTCTGGTATAGTTATCTTTGATTCCGGTTCTGCCTCGGGCGTGATAATTGTTGATTGTCGAGATACCTTAAATACTTCCGGCTGTTTTTCTTTCAACAAGACAGCAAATGTGACCTTTTTCATCGGCCGTATGGTGATTGCTACATTAATGTTTGTTTGCTTTTGTTTTGTTTTTTTTTTAAAAAAAGACAAATTGTAGCTAAAAATTTATTTGTTTAATATTAAAACAATAAAGCAATTTATAGATGAATAGATGAAAAACTCGAATAAATAAATAAATAAATAAATAAAAAATGATATGTTGAAATTCTAATTAAAATATGGATAAATTTTACATTTAATTTAATTTTAAAAATGGTTTAAATGACAAAAGTGCAGTTGAAAATATTCTTCTTGAACAACCGATAATTAACTCTAGATCTTAAACACTATCGTTTGAAAATTGTTTTCTCTGGTCATTATGTTTTTAAAACACAATTTTTGTTTATATACATTTGTTGCCTTTATTCGTTATCATAAATAATTAATAGATTAATTAATAATTATAATAAATAATTAAACTCAAACTTATCATAAATAATTAAACTCAAGTTTTCTTATATTTAACAAAAATACCTGTTTAATTTTGATGTACCATATGTTGCACATTTCAGAAATTCATTCCTCATTGGTGGCACTGGCCGAAAAAATGTTGATAAATAAAAGACATAATCCAAATATTTGAAAAAAATTATGAACTCAAAGTAATGTTTTATTTGAAATATTTTTTGCCATGCTTTATAGTCTTTTTTCATAACTTTAATTTACCTGGTTTTCTATGTTAAAACTTGAAATGCGTGCAGCACCATGCTCCTTGGACAATATTACTAAGTCATGTAAAAGCCCAGGAACGCCGTCTATTTTAATTCTTAAATTTAAACTCCTTTCTGCAGTTTTCCATACACGGCATTCGTACAAATCGCTAAATAATTCATGTTCTTCTCGTAAGATATTTACATAACTTATAAATTCTGTAAATTCTGTTTTCTGAGCAATGTAGAGGTAGAAATGTGTACTTATATCCTTGCTGGTAACTGTCAAATCTAGTTCCGGTATTTCTGTTTCTTCTTTCTCTACTTTCTGAATCTTCCAAATGATTTTTCTGTATACCATGTAACAAAAAGGAAAATATCTTTCATTTCTACAGAAGTACAAACATAGATTATATACAAGCATTGCCTTAAATATGATGTATTACAGATCGTAAGTACAACGAAGACTTGTTTCAGTCTTACAGATTTTTTTTTAAAAATCTTAATTTTAAGGATTTATAAAATAAGTACGTATGCTGGTACTAGTACCTCTAAGTGATTTTTAAATGCGTTTATAACATCTGAATATGAAAAATTTAGCGACAGTCAACGCATTTAAGAACTTGACACAGTACAAGTAAAATACACTCAATTTGAAAGATAATTACGCTGATTATAAAAACGCCGACTTCAAATTGACACTGGAACTTTTGAATTTGCTTAATACAAGAAGTAGAGAACTCGATCTTAAAGTTGTTATTGAGTTTTGTTAAAGCTTTAGTCTTGCGTTTCATTGTTTGTTTGTTTTTTGTTTTTTTGTGATTGTTTTGTATTCTGTTCTTTGATATTTTGATTATTGTCAAGCACGCTGTAAAACATATTGCTTTCTTATATTGTGAAAGAGCAATGAGCTTAAATTTGAGAAGACAATAAAACGAATTGAAGTCAGTAAACTGAACATATACAAGTTGAAATGAAAATGAAACGAAACATACCACTGAACCGAAAAGCATTAATAAGGTTGACATCACAGGGTAAAAGTGATGTATAACATAAACACAACATGATTACCAAGATATTCGTGATAGAGGCAACGGCATCGACAACATACTCTTACATAATGCGATTGATTACATGTATTCGTATTGAACTTCGCACTTTAAATATAGAATTGAAATAAATATGTTGTGGGTAATTATACTTGCAATTTTTCTAGTGAATAAGAAAACTAAAAATACGTTATATGTGATTTTTTTTCATTTAGAATCAAACATGTCAATATAACTATCCATAAAAAATCCCATAACATTACAGTCCTTGTCTAAATCACGATCCAAAAAACAAAGTAAAAACTTTGAAAGCTGGCAAAATAAGTTATAGACGTGAACTTCCATGAAGGAAGTGAGGTCGGGTGCTATAATTCTGTGATATCATATTATATTTACATTTTATTATAGTTTTAGGTTCCAATTATATAAATAGAGAATTTACCTGTATTCAAAGTCTGGTAGGAGAGATCTTTGAATTTTTAAAATTTCTTTTATTTGCTTCATTTTCGCAGATTTGTCTTCTGTAACATAACTCTATTAAAAAATCAAAAACAAACTGACTGGACAACAATCAGTATAGCCACAGCCATCCAAGACTAATAAGACAGGTAAGTACTTATATGTGCTTTTGGGTTCTTTAATACACCTTTCTTATAATAAAAAGTAATTTTGTTGTTCAAGACTAACCGTTGAAGACCCAATGTAAAAAGTAAAAAGTCATTTAAGAAATGAATTCAATTTTTTAATGCTCAAAGTGATTTTTATATGTAATTTTAGGAGATATTCTAGTAATGATTAAGAGAAAAAAAAAATTGATAAAAGTGAATAAAAAAAAGGGGTATATTTAAACATTAGATTTTCTGAAATTTCTTGGTTACCTTGACTAATAATAATAATAAAATATTAATAATAATACATGTAATGATAAAACAATTAATATTTTACTTGCGGTGTCTATCTAATCGGCGAATTTTAAACATCATTATTTAGAAATTAGTACTAATAAATAAATATGTAATTATAACTATTGAATTATTATATTGTATTAGCGTCATTGCAGCTTTTGGTTCCAATAATTTTCAGTCGTCAAATTTTTTTAACATGTTTAAAACTTAAATTTGGATTAAGATGTTTTTTTCAATTTTAAAATTTATTCATTTTCAAATGTTTTAATTTATCAACTTTTTTCTACCGCTAGTGTCATTGATGAGGAATAACATATGACACATAAAAATTAAACAGATGTTAATGTAAGATGTTTCATATTTGCGTATTTCATTAACCTCGATGGCTTATTGAGTTTATTTACTTGGAGCCCTTCTAAATATCTCGACCGAATCCAACTTCTATCGTCAACAAAAGTTTTATTTAAAATGAAGGTTTGGCACATAAAAATTTTGCAGGCATTATATATATATATATATATATATATATATTGTGAGTCTACAAACCTACCCAGTCTTCAGGAGGTACAACAGCTCCACAGAGACATAACACTTCAACAACATCCAGATGTTTCTCCATAACTGCCAACTCTAACGGGGATTGTCCTTTCTGTAAACAAGTAAAATCACAAAATAATATTTTGTAACATTTAATTTAATTACAAAAATCTTTTTATATTTTGTTTTACAAAATAAAAAAAATTCTACTATAGTACAGCAGCATTAATTCATTGAAAAAGATATCTATACTATTTAGTATTATTTAAAAAAAAAAACTCGCAAGAAAAATAGAAAAATAAAAATCCGTTTCAACCAAACCGTTAACTAAACAAAAAAGGTTACTTATTTTACTTTTTACTAAATTAATAATTACTACTGTAACTTAATTTTTTTTACTTAATCACAAAATTTTATAAACTATCTTAAAACAATTTAGAAAAAATTCCTAGATTTAATATTTTGATTAATAACTAAAATCTTTATCTATTTTTTCAAAACTTAAAAATGTAATACTTTACTACTACAAAAAACTACATTTCAGTACTTTTTAAGAAGTCACAAAAAAAACTTAAATTTGTTTTACTATCCACAGAAGGATTGACAGGCTTTAACATATACTTAAACTTTACAGATCTTATTTTAATAAAATAAATTTAAAAGAACTTTAATATAATTTCATCAGAAAATTAGTTTGACGAACTTTTTCCTGATTTCATTTAAAAGGACTTTTGTATATTATGTTATGGTGTATAACAGAGAATGAGGCATTTACATTTGTGCCATTTATTGATTTATTTGTGCCAATTCGTTTTAAAAGGAACTGGGTTTTTTATAAAGAAAATGGTAAAAGTGAAATATAAAAAAGAAGGCTGTAACTACATTTTTATTTACTTATCTATCGCTTCCATATAACATATGATGTTTTAAATTGTAAGTTGTTTCATTTCAATCAAATAGAATAATGATAATAATAATAAGTTATTTTATTATAGTGTCACACGTTAATACACATCTAATAAGCACATACATAAAACAAAGTTTTCTTAATAAAAATATAAATGCCCAGCCATTACTGACTTATGAGATATAGAATAGAATCTAGCTGTCCTATCTCGGGTCGCAATTCAAATTCTGACAAGCCTACTCTATGCAATAATGAAACAAAACCAAAGTACAACAACTGTAGAGTTATTCTAACGGTATGTAATTAAATTTTTTTTATAATATTTCAAGATAATTAAATCATCTTATTTCGTAGAAAGTTGTGTACAAAATATAAGGGGTACATAAAATGGTAGTAAATAGAATTTAACAAGTAAAATGTTTATTAAATGACAGTGGCATAATTATAAATTATTTTGAATTGATCATTAATCTTTTAAAATTTAAATTTACTAAAAACTGAAAGAATTTGAATTGGACAACAAACAGCATTACTCCACTCCATTTAATTGTCTTTTTTGCTCTCACTCTTGAATTTATCTTTTTTAAAAATACATTTATAAACTTTTGTATTTTATGATTTAAATTCTTTTTATTACATACCCAGTCTAACGGAAAAGCCGCCCCATGTGCCACTAAGGCCACTACAGCGACTATATGACCCCTTCTTGCAGCTTTGTGTAAAGGTGACTGGCCATTCTATGTTAAATATAATGAAAATGCGTCAGGTATTTTTTTATATTCGTTAAGGTCATCGGTGACTATAAAATCTGAAAACGAAAAAGTGTTCCTTGTCGCTCTCTCGAGTAAGCATTTGTTTAAAAAAATGTTTAAAATTGTTCTTTTTTCCTTAGTATAGAGACTAAAAGCTATAATATCAGTAATTCACATTTACATCTTTTACCAATATTTTGTTTTCTGACACTGCTTTAGATTATTTTGAAACTTTGCATTTTACACACAAAAACAGTAATAGTTGTTGTTGTAATGCTATTTATGTCGCATCAGCAACGCGAGTAAAGCAATGTAATCAATTTCTATGAATTCGTCTAATTATGCCTGTGGTTTCATAGTGTGTATTATGGCCTTCCGTGTACTAGTGCGCACGAAGGGCGACTTTTTGGTGAGATGCTAGTTCACTTAGTCATTATGTGACAAATAGGTATACTATTCCCCAAGTCCATTATCCTGACACCAGGTAAACCAAGCGAAACTATATCCTCTTAATGCCGAGCGCAAGGCGAGGAAGCAATATCTCAAACTTTAAAGTACTATGTATGACCCGGCCGGGGTTCGAACCCACGATCTCCCGCTTTTAAGGCACACGTTCTACCACTGAGCCACCAAGGCAGTAATAATCACTTGTTTTTCATACATGTACGTTATTTAAAAAACTGGTCTGTTCGGGTTATTTTCCTAATTATAAAAAAATCCGCCAGATTTCTGCATGTTTTGCGTGGGTACATAATAAACATATAAATTAATTAAAAAATTTCTTATTTTATATTCTTAAAGACATCGAGCGAGTATTTGTACAGCAGGAAGATAGGCGTTGGTATTTCTTCACATACCTTAATCACAGTTAAAAGCTCTGGGGTACTTTACAAAAATCTTTAACGCTTTTTTATAACTTAACATTAACTTCATCTTACCTACAGTCAAAATTAAATACTTACATTATCCCAACATTCAACAACTGTGCCTGACTTTAGCAACAATTCTATTATTTCAACGCTACCATCGAGTGCCGCAAAATGTATTGCTTGCCATCCAGCCTGTTATGTAGAATATGATAAAATGATGAAGTACAACACAATTCTGAAAAGCATTACCGCCTTTATTTCAGAAATGAAAGCGCTAATATATATATATATATATATATAGAGAGAGAGAGAGAGAGAGAGAGAGAGAGAGAGAGAGAGAGAGAGAGAGAACATTTATTATTGCAAAGAGCAATTTAAACAGAAAAAAGACTTCCTAGTGACGCTGTGATGTGGCAGTAATTTACCTGGAATAATTTGTTTAAAGTTTGATAAGTGAAATCAATGATTAACACTATGGAAGATCAATAAAAACTTAGTTTATCATTATCAAATAATAGCGTTTAAACAGTATCCTCCAGTTTAACGAATAACCTTCAATTAAATATGATGCGGATTTTACTTTTTTCATATGTCCATAATATCACTGGTTTTAATTATCTTTAATATTAATTACATCTGAAGCTATACGAAAAACGTGATGACTTCAATTTTTCTATTGTCAACTTTTCGTTTCTTTGCAGTAATATCCCTGCTTCTCCTGCGTATGGTGTATATGTTTCACAGTTAATACGGTACGGTAGAGCTTGTTCCCACTATGGGGACTTTCTGCAACGAAGCAAATTACTTACAATTAAATTGTTGACGCAAGGATATTGCAAACCTAGGCTAATCAAGGCCCTTAAAAAGTTTTATGGCCGTAATCACAATATTGTTGATAAGTATGTAGTCACTGTATCCAAACTTATACTTGATATATTTGAATTACCATAGTTCCTTGTTCCTTTCATTCTCAAAATTGACATGCACGTGATGAGTGTAGCTAGCTAGAAAGGAGGTGCTTTCCCTTCCGGAGCACCCGGCCTCACTTCCTAGATGGAAGTTCACGTGTATGACTAATTTTGCCAGTTTTCAAAGTTTTTACTTTGTTTTTGGGATTGTGATATGGTTGTTTTATTTTATTTATTTCGAACCAATTTAATGCTTCACTTATACTCTTGTATAATTTTTTCAAACAGCAAAACGCTGCGATAATATCAATACGGCTTTAAAAAATACCGCACTCAATCAAAACATGTATCCAACCTTTAAACATTTGTGATAGATGCAATTAAACTTATTTCGAAACTTAGTATCTAGTTACATTGAAACCACAAGTTACAACAACCATTTGAGTCTAGATCAGTCCTATGGAATATATATATATATATATATATATATATATATATATATATATATATATATATATATATATATATATATATATATATATCAATAAATAAAAATTTCACATGATCAGTTCTTAAAAAAACAATTTGTATTGTCACTAGCGCTTTCATGTCTTACGACAATCTTCAGGTGATTATGAATTCAAATATATATATAAAGAAGGTGTCAGCGTAAATAAGTAGATTTTTAGGCATACACGTAGGCCTGAAATTCAACATATCCATATCCATGTTTTTACCTTAAAATTGACTATTACAAACTTCAAACTTGTCATTTTCAGCATCGACTTAAAGTGAGAAGATTTTTGGGCCTGAACGTAGGACTAAAATGCATTATATCTATGTTATAACCTTAAATTTAAAATTGCAAACATACCAGGTTATGTCAGTATTAACAGCATTGTTTGTATTTTCATTGATAATCATTAATGCTCATTTGGTTTGCCATGCCATCATGATTCAAACTTTATAAAAAGACAAATGGTATACAAGGTATCTTTTGTTACTATGCAAATTGTCACTGAACGATTTTTCCGATTTTATCTTTTTCGAAACGTTCTTCACTTCTTGTACAAAATAAATCACTTACCGCATCTTTTGCAGTCAAGTCCGGCTCATATTGTAACAGATTGTCCACTTCTTTATACTTCTTCTCTCTAACACTGTTCAACAATCGTATACCAAGAGCCTGGTTGTCATTACAAAAGAAGAAAAAAAAAGTAAAAAATAAAAAAAATAAATAAATAAATAAAAAAAAAAAAAAAAAAAAAAAAAAAAAAAATAATGATTAGTACTTCAGTAGTATTTCTCCCAAAAGTAGTATATTAATTTAGTGACACATCAATGACTACACTATTACCTCTACAAGTTCATCACTACGGTAGCTCAGTTGTTAGAGTGCTAGCTTTGCATGTGGGAGATCGGGGTTCGAACCCCGACCGGGTTTGATCAAGACTTGAAAACTGGTAGTGACTGTTCTTTCGCCAAGCACTCGGCATTTAGAAATAAAAGTCACGGGTCATTTATTCTTTACATATTGCTTGTTTTATCCTCAACAATAATGTTGTATCATGTTCTTAAATGTGTTGTTGCTAAGTACTTGTTTTTCAGATACAAACTATTATTTTTTTTAACTTCATTACTTTGAAAAAAAAAATTGAGTGTAACTACTAATTTTTCTTTTTTGTGAGTATCATGATAGCCCATACAGCTGCATTATCAAATTTTTACATATGTGTCTTATGGATTACACAAACTATGTATGCACTGTTCATATGCTTTTTCTGTAAAAATGACAAAGTTACATATACAATAATTTTACAAAAAAAAAAAAAAAAAAAAAAAAAAAAAATTAAGTCAAAATGCACCAAAATAAGAGGTGAACATCAGTGATGTGTGCAAAACAGTTGTTTGAATTTAATTTAATTTTGATAAAGTTTATAGGTGTTATGGATTACACAATCTATGTACAGTTGAGGTGTAACGGATGGACTGACGGACTGACGGACGGAGTCGAGCCATTACTAGACCTGCATTCGGATTTGGCGACGCAAGTAAAAAATGACTAATATTACAGGGGAAAAAACACGCTTGCGCTAGCATTCCCTCGTCAAATGAAATTTCAGAAATCCAACAAAGGATTTGTCAAAGATCGCATAAAAAAGCTGAAGAATAAATATCTATGATTCAATCAAGGCAGCAACAGGCACTGTGATCCGTAATCGCGCGCTTTAGAATATTCGGCTATCGGGGCCTTCTTATATTTTAATGAAGAATTTTAAAAAAAACGCTTCATTTTGCCAGAGGATAACGGAGTGGAGTAATGTTGTTTACATGTTCAAGTCAAGGTTCTTTTACTTATGCAGACTGTCTTTTAAGGAACGATGGAGAAAAACGGATTCCTGAGAAAACAACGACCTTCGATAATCGACTAACAAACTTTTTCACTCTCAAATCTACCCCGGCCGGAATTCGAATATAGCCGATGAAATGCACCGTAGTAAAAGCGTCGTTGTGACACTGATGTGTAATAAGTTGTTGTAATGGTGTTTACATGCCCCAGAAAACCAGACAACCCGGAGAAAAACAACGACCTTCGATAATCGACTAACAAACTTTTTCACTCTCAAATCTACCCCGGCCGGAATTCGAATATAGCCGATGAAATGCACCGTAGTAAAAGCGTCGTTGTGACACTGATGTGTAATAAGTTCATGTAATGGTGTTTACATGCCCCAGAAAACCAGACAACCCGGAGAAAAACAACGACCTTCGATAATCGACTAACAAACTTTTTCACACTCAAATCTACCCTGGCCTGAATTCGAATATAGCCGATGAAATGCACCGTAGTAAAAGCGTGGTTGTGACACTGATGTGTAATAAGTTGTTGTAATGGTATTTACATGCCCCAGAAAACCAGACAACCCGGAGAAAAACAACGACCTTCGATAATCGACTTACAAACTTTTTCACACTCAAATCTTCCCTGGCCGGAATTCGAATATAGCCGATGAAATGCACCGTAGTAAAAACGTCGTTGTGACACTGATGTGTAATAAGTTGATGTAATGGTATTTACATGCCCCAGAAAACCAGACAACCCGGAGAAAAACAACGACCTTCGATAATCGACTTACAAACTTTTTCACACTCAAATCTACCCTGGTCGGAATTCGAATATAGCGGATGAAATGTACCGTGGTAACAGCGTCGTTGTGACACTGATGTGTAATAAGTTGTTGTAATGGTGTTTACATGCCCCAGAAAACCAGACAACCCGGAGAAAAACAACGACCTTCGATAATCGACTAACAAACTTTCTCCTCACACTCAGATCTACCCTGGTTGGAATTCGAATATAGCCAAGTGTGAGAAATCACTGTGGTAAGGTCATCGTTATGACATCGAGGCCTAATTAAATAAAAGCTGTGAGTTTAATTTTAACGGAGACGCACATGAAGATAAATATTATGTTTAGAAATCTAAACAAGTTACGCGTTTGTTGAATATAGCTTATTTTTGAGACAAAAAAGTTTATATAATAACATGCATGAATCTTATCACATTACATGTTAAAGTCGCCTAAATACAATACAATAACGTGTATTTATTATTGTTATTATTATCGTTATTATTATTATTGCTGCTGCCATAATTATTATTATTATTATTATTATTATTATTATTATTATTATTATTATTATTATTATTATTAAGTTACTTACCAATTTGGGTATATTAGATAGTGTTTTCTCTTCCTTTTTATTCATGTTTTTAGTATCATAATTTATCCATTCTAATGACCGTTATTTTTACACTAGAACCCCATTCAAACTAAAAAATATGCTCACATCATAATGTTTTAAGTTGACATATGTGTAAATGTATGCCGTAATAATTTTTATTTGAATCGATTAGTCTGTAATAAGTAGTTATAGGGGCCAAACCAAACAAATTTAAATAAGAAACTTGGTAATTTGAGAATGTTTGAAAAAAACAGTATAAAACAAGCTTGTCGCCAAAATGATAATAAACACGGTCAACGTATATGGTGTTCATGAGAATGGATTGATAAATGGATGCAATGTTGTTTAACGTCGCATCGGCAATTTTTAGTTATTCGCGACGATCCGCCGAGGCAATAACATTTTAAATCTGTATCTGAATAATGTCCTTATTTTATGAATATAAGTCGTTTCCAATGCTCATATATGCTAATAGCATGATTATAATGGTAAATGGATGGGGGGGGGGGGGGGTTGTGAAAAACAATCTGACTCGTGGGGGATATAAATGACGCAAAACTTTGTTATGTCCATGTTGACTTATGTTATGCTTCATCTTGTAGCTAGACTAACCTAGCAAGGACAGAAAAAGTTATAACATCCACCCATTCTGTATTTGGCGTGGCGAGGGTATGTCAATGATGTCAATTTAAGGTTTTTCGATTACATCGGCATTAGGTAAAGTTTTTAAATGCTCTTGAAATAACGTTGGTCAACCTAAAGTCGAGATATACTGCAGTGATATACCAATGTTAAAAATTAAACAGTCTAACATGAAAAGTGAATCATTATATCAATTCCAAAATTACGAGAAAAACTACCTTTTTGATGTGAAAACCATTGTAAAATAGCCATAATAATAACTATGAAACACAACATTTAATTTTGTTTTCCTCTCCTTTAACCACGTTTCACATTTTAAACATAACTGGGTAACTTAGATGAGTAAAAAAGTCTTCATAATCAATATTTTTTGTATGTTATACAATAAATTGGAAAAAAATATATTAAATTTTCTATAGAGTAAAATTTTAACACGTTAAACTGTTCACGTCTATAAACATGAATATAAATGGATCGATAACTAAAATCGATTATTGTATGTTATAACTTCCTGGTTTCAAAAAGTCCCTAAAATAAGGATATGCTAAGTCATACCCATTTATAAATTTGAAATGATTCGAAGTAATTTAAAAAAATAAAGTGCTTCATTTTATAAATATTTTAACGTGCTTTGGGTTAATGAATTTTACAATTTTTAAGATTATTTACATGTAACACTTCAATAAAATTTAAACTTATTTACCTACTACTACAACTACTACTACTATTATTGTTATTATTATCATCATCATCATCATCATCATCATTATTATTATTATTATTATTAACATTATTATTATTATTATTATTATTATTATTATTATTATTATTCAGCTTTAAAATGTTGAGAATTTGAAGTGGTTAACGTAGACATAATGTGATTTTCTTCAGTGACAACACCCCCCCTCCACCCAGCATCCCTATTCAATGTTTGATGTTGTGAGTAAAACTAGACAAACGCTTTGAAATTTATATGTCTGTTTGTTCATTTATAATAAAAAAAATTGCGAGAAATTTCTGATCCTTTTAGGCACTAAGATATGAAAGTCTCAAGTCCTTTTTTTTTTTTTTTTAAAAAAAAACCCTTAAAAATGGATCTCGTTGCACGGTAGTCTTGGCGCGATAAAGAACCCTTTCTGCTTATATCTCTAAGCGCATTGTAAAGGTCACAATATCTACCACATTGCCAATTACAGGTAGATTGTCAATATAAGTGAGTTTTGACGGGACGTGAAACACCATTAGCCTAATGTTGTACACTTTAAGTCACTGTGCATAACAGACTGAAGCTAACCTGTATAAGTCATGTAAACATTAGTTAAGAGATTACGGCTATTACTTGAAAAAAAATGTCCTTTTAAAAACCATCAAGTGCACATTAAAACAAAAATAATTTATCATTCAAGAAAGTAGTCTTAAATTATAATGATAAAAGTAATATGTTTTTAACTCTTATTCCACGTTAAGATAAACAATTTAAGTGATTTATTTTTCCGGAAATCATGATAACCCCGTACAGAGCCTACTTTGACAAGCCACCTGATTGGCTCACAAAGAAACTGACCCTGAACTTGACCCTGTAGTTGGAAAGATTTGCAGTTGACGATAAGCGAGCGCCAGATTGAGACATGAAGATTGACATACACAACCATATTTTACCGGAATCTTGGCCAGACTTGAAATCGGTGAGTAAAACAGATTTTTACGTAAATGCAGTATATTTACTATGCACGTGTGAACAGTCTCTACTCCAATTTTATCCATATCTGACCCAAATCGAAAGTAGAGAGGCTCACATACGGGTTGTCCTGAACAATGTCTACGTCATGTATACTAACTTCGATTTAAATATGGATTTTACTACGATTACTATGATGCTTGATATGGCACGTAGTAGTGGTAACTCGGCACACTGGTCCATGAAAAAATAGATGTGTGAGTATAAGCAGATTATGTGACATTTTTATAGATAAAAACTGTTGGGTAATATCAACTGTTAGATGACATCACCTCCAGCTTGATTCGATTGGATTGGTGGTTGGTTTGTTGAATGTTGTTTGACGTCGCATCTGCATTTTTTAACTAATGGTGACCATAAAAATTTATTTGATTAATCTCGAGGATTAATCTTAACACTAGTTCGTACGTATACGGTGCGAAAGTGTGCAAGTGTTTCTTATCTTAATTGTACCAATGTGCACTTGTAGCGCGCAACGTCGCAAATAAAACGTCAAACCTCACAAACATTCCCATTCCTCTCTTATCAATATTTAAAAAAAAAACAACTTTTATGAGACAAAGTTTTGTTTTGTTAAACTAAAACCCACACTTATAAATTTAAATATAACATTAGGTATTATTCAATTTCAACTGAGTGATATTTTGAAAACTTACATTGAAATATTTCCTATTTTGAGTTAAGTGTACAATCAGTTGAGTAAATGATTTTGAAAACGGGGCCAAGAGAACAACTCTGTCTCTTAAACTAATACCGAGCCAACCGTAAAACCTCACGACAAGGAGAAACATTTTACTTGTGGTCGGGGTCACCGGGGTCGGATCCACAACGGTGCGACGTCGTTAGATTAATGGCTAACGCCTAACCTTTCGGCTACCGCGAGCAATCCATATTCAGTTTCTTGAAAAATGTCATTTATAGTTCCAAAAGAGATTGTTGAAATTTTCTAAATTTATAGAATCTTAGTTGAGGAACATACACAAGGGCAAAAAGTTTATAGAAATCTACAAGTCATTGCTCATAAATAAAATTGAATAATTAAATAATTAAATAAATAAATAATGTGGGGACATATTGGTTTTCCTGTTTTTCTTTCTTTTTTTTTTCTAACGTTTTTTGAAGAATTTTCTGAAAACTTCATAGAAATAATTATTTTGAATGTATTTATTTGGTATTTCTATTTCTGTTTATAAAGGTCTTTATTTCTTAAAAAAATATAAATATCATATAACAAACAATTTGATAAATCAATATTTAACACTTGATTAATTTAACGGTTTTAGAAAATTTAAAGTTTCAGTCGTTTTCTGTGTTTATAGAGGTATGGATACGGAGGATGGGTTCAACTACAACATGAGGATTGTTGTCAAGGAAAAGCCAAGATGATGAAAGATGGTCAGTTCTTCAGACTCGTGGATAAAAATTGTTGGTCCCCAGAGGAAAGGATTAAGGACATGGACAAAACCGGTACGAAAGTTTAACTTTTTTTGTAATATTTAAGGGTCTTGTGTAATCCGATGATAACTCTTTCTAGATCTTCGGTACAACATTTAAATCCGTACAGCTCTATTTGACTGAGCAGAGTAATGATGTTTTACGTCCGAGCATTCCCTAATATTGACGTCGATCAGCTCTGGAATAGCAGATAAAACCGGAGTGACGGAAGAAAACGTCAAGCGAACTGACAAACTTGCTCTCACCATAAACTGCTTGATCGGGATTCAAACGACTCGTAAGTTTTTTTCGACGGAAGCTGACAACAAGGTGCTACCGATACGAATTTAAAATTTACCACTATTCATCATGTTATTACTATATTGAACGTCCAACCGATATTGAATTACTTAATACTTTAGCTGTTAGTAATTACGCTTTTTGTACGGTCACTGCATTTTATTTAAGATAATAAAAGAGATGTTGTGTAAGTGGTTTTATTTATCATTAAGCTGACAACAAGGTGCTACCGATACGAATTTAAAATTTACCACTATTCATCATGTTATTACTATATTGAACGTCCAACCGATATTGAATTACTTAATACTTTAGCTGTTAGTAATTACGCTTTTTGTACGGTCACTGCATTTTATTTAAGATAATAAAAGAGATGTTGTGTAAGTGGTTTTATTTATCATTTTAACATATTCTCTTATTTCTATTTTTTTTCCCTTTTTTTTCTAGGTGTTACAGTGCAGGCGTTGTCAACAGTGCCCGTCATGTTTAGTTACTGGGTGTGTATCAAACCATTTATGATCAGGGTATTTTAAATGCTTTGTAAGGACTCAGTTTGCCGTTACTGCAGAAGTATTTCTGTAACACCCCCTATATACCATTATATCATTACTATCAGTACCCGTACCAAAGGGGTTAAATGATATAAATGGTGTATAACGCCTCAGTCAAGGTTTCTTTCACTTATATCAAGGCCGTTAAATCTGGAGAAAATGGTGGAGAAAACCGACATGCCCGGAGAAAATCACAAACCTTCGGCAAGCAAAATGTCAAACTAGCATTTACCTGGTTGGATTTGAACCTAGGAAGAGAGAAGCGATGTGATACATGCTTTAAAGCACTTGGTACCTAAGGAAATCAACACCCAAAGTTAGGTTAATATGCGAGCATGTTGTTGTAAATCTTAGTTGAATAATATAAGAAAAATATGTAAAACATTGTTAAAGTAAGTAAAACAGTTGTTGAGCGTGAAATACACTTGTGAAGACCAAAGAATTGTTGTGGATAGGAAAACATACCTGTGATGGGTAACACATCGCTGGGCCTTTTTCCATTTTACGTTTTTATGCATGAATGGCCATCATGAGTTTTTCTTATGATAAACACAAAAACAAAATGTTCTGGCTTATATATTTGGAAATGTTTTGATATTACAGGCTAAGCCAGAACATACCTTAGATCTCTGTCAGATCCTAAACGATGATCTGGCAAAGACTGTAAAGAAGTACCCAAAGCGTTTTATCGGTCTTGGTACTTTACCGATGCAAGCTCAAGACTTAGCCGTACAGGAACTTAAAAGATGTAAATATGAGCTAGGTAAGTCTCTCTCTCTCTCTCTCTCTCTCTCTCTCTCTCTCTCTCTCTCTCTCTCTCTCTTTACCGAAATAGGGTTATTTTTAACTGTCTTTCTTCTCACGGAGGAGCCATATTTAACCGTTTTGCCATGAACATGCAGGTAAGGTTCCTAAACAAACCACACCTTTAGGCCAATAATGTCTTGATTTACACCCTTGTCAATATCTCAAACTCGTAATCTAATTAAAATATTAAAATCGACACTATTCCTTTATTTTTCAAATACTTTTCTCTCTATTGCAGGATTCCCTGGTGTTCAAATTGGGTCACATGTCAATGAGTGGAATCTAGACACAAAAGAATTAAGACCCGTGTTTGCTGTAAATTTTGAAATACTTTGTTTATGCTCTGCCTTTTCTCTACTCTTCAGTTTCCTTTTTCCCTTTAAAAGTAACGGACATCAAATAGCTATCATTTGTGACTTATCTTCACACATCACGTAATCTCACTTCAGTTTCAAAATTGGTTGTCTACTTGTTTAAACAATTAATCGCTATTATAGTATTTCTTTTAATTTTTTTTTAAACAACGGGTAATGATAAATATATTTTAAGATCTATAATTGATTTTAGCTTTTTTTTAATTTATTTATTTATTTTTTTTTTTTTAAATTACTGCAAAATGGATTGACCAAATAAAACATTTTTTTACATTATTGTCTTTAGGCAATTTCAATATACAACTAATGTTATTTGTTGAGGTAACGTTTTCTCGTTTCAGGCCGCAGAAGAACATAATGTTTCTATATTTGTCCATCCATGGGATATGGAGTTAAGCGGCCGTATGTCAAAGTTTTGGCTACCCTGGCTTGTAGGTGAGAGAGAGAGAGAGAGAGAGAGAGAGAGAGAGAGAGAGAGAGAGAGAGAGAGAGAGAGAGAGAGAGAGAGAGAGAGAGAGAGTGTGTGTGTGTGTGTGTTACGATATAAATTGGTACAAAAATGAACATATTGTATTTAATATCTATATGCTATGCCTAGAACAAATATAAGAAGCGGAACAAAACTAATGATGAATGGTGTTCTAAATGCATATAAATGAACAAAACAAATTTTAGAAATTTTTAGACCAATAGCATGTTTTTATACAGAAGACGGGTTTGAAGAATTGTCATACAACGTGTACATGTCGGAAAGTCGTGTAGTTTCATTGTCGAGAACATGTCTATAAGTTGTTAAAAACAAGTGCATATGTATTGATGACCTGCACATGTGTTGTCGAGATCACTTGTACAGATATTATCGAGATCACGTGTACAGATATTGTCGAGATTACTTGTACAAATATTGTCGAGATCACGTGTATGCATGTAATGTGACGAAAACTCATGAGACTGTATTGTCGAAAACACATATACATGAATTGTCGAAAACACATATACATGTATTGTCGAAAACACATTTACATGGATTGTCGAAAACACATGAGACTGTATTGTCGAAAACACATATACATGAATTGTCGAAAACACATGAGACTGTATTGTCGAAAACACATATACATGAATTGTCGAAAACACATGAGACTGTATTGTCGAAAACACATATACATGAATTGTCGAAAACACATGAGACTGTATTGTCGAAAACACATATACATGAATTGTCGAAAACACATGAGACTGTATTGTCGAAAACTCATATACATGAATCGTCGAAAACACATATACGTAAATTGTCGAAAACACATATACATGGATTGTCGAAAACACATGAGACTGTATTGTCGAAAACACATATACATGAATTGTCGAAAACACATGAGACTGTATTGTCGAAAACACATATACATGGATTGTCGAAAACACATATACACAAATTGTCGAAAACACATATACATGAATTGTCGAAAACACATGAAACTGGGTTGTCCAAAACACATGAACTTGTATTCTCGGAAACGCATATACATGAATTGTCGAAAACATAAAACTGTATCGTCGAAAACACATGAGACTGTATTGTCGGAAATACATATACATGTTTTGTTGATTACACATGAAACTGAATTGTTGGCAGCACATGAAACTGAATCGTCGGCTACCCATGAAACTGTTTTGTCGAAAACACATGCTCATTTCTTGCCGAATGAAACATATAAAAGAAATTTTCTTTACCAATGATTACTATATAACACCTTAATGGTTTTCTATTTACGTTGTTTTATTAAGGAATGCCAGCAGAGACAGCCACAGCCATATGTAGTTTACTGATGGGAGGTGTCTTAAAGGAGTTCCCAAAATTAAAAATCTGTTTTGCTCATGGAGGTACATATTTTATCAATTTACCATAATATATTGAGATATAAACATATAACTTAAACTTTATTAAAAGTCAGTGAGATCTTCAAAGTGCTAGTACATTTGTCCGCAATGTTACTGATTTACATCGCAGAACACTCGGCCCATTATACTTGTACTGAGCCAGCCAATAAAAGCTTGTGAAAGATTAAATTTTTCGAACCCACAGCGAGAGATAAATTAAGTTTAAAGGCAAACGACTTATCCACTTGGCAACCACAGCTCTTCATTGTGGACGTGCTACATCCACAATGGTCAGAATGATTTTGTCAGATAAATTTTCAGGGCCTTAAACATCAACATCAACCGTTAGTTCTCAAATTGGACAAATTCCTAAATATATATATAGTTAATGTTTTTTATTTAATGCTTTTCTTTTTTTACAAATATCAATTTTTTGCAACTTTTTTTCAGGAGGTTCATTCCCATTTACGGTAGGAAGAATACAACATGGCTACAATGTACGACCTGATCTCTGTGCTCAGGAATGTGATCAAGATCCAAGATCATTCCTGGGAAAGTTCTATACCGATTCCTTGGTTCATGATCCAACTGCATTAAAATTATTAATCGACGTCATCGGCGAGGTAATATCTTATAATCATTTAATACATATATGAAATGATTAAAAAGAATATTTTGGAAAAAAACCAAACCAAAACAAAACAAAACGCATGATGAAAAGATTAATTGCCAAACCAAAATACTTAACCATTTCTATAAGCCAGTTTAAACGGTTCCTTTATAATTGATGTAATAGGTAAATCTATATTCTGTTTAATCAAAATTTTATAAAAAGCAATTCCTTATATTTAACGAATATGAGTTGTCTTACCATTAGATCATTGGTATGTCGTTGATGTCGTTGTTGTCGTCGTGGTCGTTGTTATTGTTGTTGTTGTTGAAGGAATCAACGACTTCTGGCAAGAAAATTGATAACCAAAGGAGTAGCGTGGCGTAATAATGTTGAACACCAAATAAAAACTGTTTCACTAAGACTAAGTTCTAGAATTATAGTGAAAACCAGAGTGCTGAAAGATAATTACCAGGCCAATGTAAAGGATAAAAACATACACTATAAACTAAACATTAAAACCGAGCACTGATTGTTTAATCAACTGTAATTACCAGGCCATTGTAACAAAGAAAAAAAACATACACTATATACTAAACATTAAAACCGAGCACTGATTGTTTAATCCACTGTAATTACCAGGCCAATGTAACAAAGGATAAAAAAACATACACTATAAACTAAACATTAAAACCGAGCACTGATTGTTTAATCCACTGTAATTACCAGGCCAATGTAACAAAGGATAAAAAAACATACACTATAAACTAAACATTAAAACCGAGCACTGATTGTTTAATCCATTGTAATTACCAGGCAAATGTAAAAAAGTATTAAAAGACATACACTATAAACTAAACATTAAAACCGAGCACTGATTGTTTAATCCACTGTAATTACCAGGCAAATGTAAAAAAGTATTAAAAGACATACACTATAAACTAAACATTAAAACCGAGCATTGATTGTTTAATCCACTGTAATTACCAGGCCATTGTAACAAAGAATAAAAAACATACACTATAAACTAAACATTAAAACCAAGCACTGATTGTTTAATCCACTGTAATTACCAAGCCAATGTAACAAAGGATAAAAAAACATACACTATAAACTAAACATTAAAACCGAGCACTGATTGTTTAATCCACTGTAATTACCAGGCCAATGTAACAAAGAATAAAAAACATACACTATAAACTAAACATTAAAACCGAGCACTGATTGTTTAATCCATTGTAATTACCAGGCAAATGTAAAAAAGTATTAAAAGACATACACTATAAACTAAACATTAAAACCGAGCACTGATTGTTTAATCCACTGTAATTACCAGGCAAATGTAAAAAAGTATTAAAAGACATACACTATAAACTAAACATTAAAACCGAGCATTGATTGTTTAATCCACTGTAATTACCAGGCCATTGTAACAAAGAATAAAAAACATACACTATAAACTAAACATTAAAACCAAGCACTGATTGTTTAATCCACTGTAATTACCAAGCCAATGTAACAAAGGATAAAAAAACATACACTATAAACTAATCATTAAAACCGAGCACTGATTGTTTAATCCACTTTAATTACCAGGCAAATGTAAAAAAGAATTAAAAGACATACACTATAAACTAAACATTAAAACCGAGCACTGATTGTTTAATCCACTGTAATTACCAGGCCAATGTAACAAAGAATAAAAAAACATACACTATAAACTAAACATTAAAACCGAGCATGATTGTTTAATCCACTGTAATTACCCGGCCAATGTAACAAAGAATAAAAACATACACTATAAACTAAACATTAAAACCGAGCACTGATTGTTTAATTCACTGTAATTACCAGGCCAATGTAACAAAGAATAAAAAACATACACTATAAACTAAACATTAAAACCGAGCACTGATTGTTTAATCCACTGTAATTACCAGGCCAATGTAACAAAGAATAAAAAACATACACTATATACTAAACATTAAAACCGAGCACTGATTGTTTAATCCACTGTAATTACCAGGCCAATGTAACAAAGAATAAAAAAACATACACTATAAACTAAACATTAAAACCGAGCACTGATTGTTTAATCCACTGTAATTACCAGGCCAATGTAACAAAGAATAAAAACATACACTATAAACTAAACATTAAAACCGAGCATTGATTGTTTAATCCACTGTAATTACCAGGCCAATGTAACAAAGAATAAAAAAACATACACTATAAACTAAACATTAAAACCGAGCACTGATTGTTTAATCCACTGTAATTACCAGGCCAATGTAACAAAGGATTAAAAAAACATACACTATAAACTAAACATTAAAACCGAGCACTGATTGTTTAATCCACTGTAATTACCAGGCCATTGTAACAAAGGATAAAAAAACATACACTATAAACTAAACATTAAAACCGAGCACTGATTGTTTAATCCACTGTAATTACCAGGCCAATGTAACAAAGAATAAAAACATACACTATAAACTAAACATTAAAACCGAGCACTGATTGTTTAATCCACTGTAATTACCAGGCCAATGTAACAAAGAATAAAAAAAAACATACACTATAAACTAAACATAAAAACCGAACACTGCTAGTTTAATCCACTGTATTGTATCAAGCCTATCTTTTACATATTTGCTTACAATCTGCTACAAGTTGATTAAAGTAAGACTCGGTGTGTAATTATGTAAAATTTGTTTTTGTTTGCCATTGTAAAATATATTACTTTAGCGGTAAATTTTTGTTGACTTTTTAGGACAAAGTTGTGTTTGGATCTGACTATCCCTTTCCACTCGGAGAATTGGATCCGCCTGGAAAAATTATCGAATCTTCAAACTTAGATGATAGATTGAAGGTAAATACAATAATGAATGTAAATGTACTTATTTACTTTTAACATTTATTTCGGTAAGTTATACCAGTTTTGAAAAAAATCATGTTTTCTTCAATTAAATCTGGCTAGCGTTCAAAGAGAAACTGTTATAATACTGTTTTACGGTTATTGTAAAAAATAAGAGTAAGAAGATGTGATTATTAGAAAATCTAATGAATTTGAACAAATATCGATATTGCCATCGTGTATTGGAAAATCGCTGTGTACGTGAACAATACCAAACTTTCAAATTCAATAAACTTTCTGTTAAATTTGTCTTAATCCGCTATCGGAAACATAATAACACCGACAGTAAGCCAAGCGTTATTTTACAAAACAATTACAGAGCGGTAAGCATGAATACTGTACTCTCACAGAAGTTTAGTTGACCTGTCTAAATTTGTGGATATATTATATACTTTGTAGAGTAAGTTACTGGTAGACAATGCTTGTGATTTCCTTGGTATAGACCGGTCGTTTTATGAGTGAGATCAACTTTCCGGCATATCAGTTCAACCTGAGTGTTCATGAAGGCTGTGAGATGGATTAAATGTCAACATCACAAATGTGATCTTGCCACAAAATGTTGTTTCGTTTTAATTATGAAATAAATTTGACTTTTTTATTATATGTTTAAATAAGACTTTTTTTAATATGTTTGTGATATACATAGTTAATTTCATTATATAATTGAATCAATGTTTGATTTTTTTAAATAAAATTTTGTTGAAACATCCATTTACCTGTATTCCGGAGCAATATTCAAAATGCAAGGCCACATATACCCTGGAAAAATAAACTTATTTGAAATAACTTTGTTTCTGCTTTAGGATTGTGGTTAACCTTTTTTCAAAGTTTCTTACTGCAGTAACTTGTTTTTGTAGATTGATTTAAAAATGGAGTGGAGTGGTGTTTTACGCCCCAGTCAAGATTCTTTCATTTTGATACGGTCAGTTCTGGGACGGTGGATGAAACCGGAGAAAACCATCGACCTTCGGCAAGCGAACTGACATAATTTCTCATACAAGGATCTGTCCCGATTGGGATTCGAACACCAGGGGTGTGAAAGGCGCTGTTATCCGTATGCGCACGCTATAGACCACTCGGGAAGATTAATTTGAAATCGCATGTTTAATATTAAAGACCATTGTCACAAAAAAAAAAAAAAAACAATTTCCGTTTCAGTTGTTGAAGTTTTTTGAGGGATCAATGTATCGGTCTATGCAATAATTATTTGATTAAACTTGTCTTCTGATCAATAGTTCAAAGGTCACTATTACTTAAGAAAGAAAAGAAAAAGAAACAGGAAAACTTGCAATTGTCAATTTTGATTTTGAAAACGTTTGGATAAAACGCGTCACAAAGATTGTTTATGCCAAGATATAGTTTGGGAAACTGATTTAAAATTAAAAGGTTAAAGGTCAAAGTCAAGAAAATCTGTTTCCTTACCATAATTTTGGTTCCCGTTAATATTTGTTAATATTTTATTTATTATGACAAGATTATTTAAATAAAATAACAATTTGATAATGTGAATACATTTCGTTCCAATTTTTTATATAAAACTGCATTTTATACGATTTCCGACGACATGGAATGCATGACCTTCAACTTCATTTCTAACATAATGAAAGTAATAACATCATTATGACATCAACGCAAAGCATGACTAAAATTTCATATTTCATAGCGTTTCTTCAAAAAATGATATTATACATTTGAATAAGCAATATTACACCGTCACCAGTTTTAAGCAGTTCCGGAAGTTTAATCAATTCATTGCATTATAGATTTAACGTTTCACGTTATTCGGATTAAGTTCAGTTTTCTAAATTTTTTGATAAACAATTATAACTCCGGGAATACCAGAAATATAATTATCGAACTTTTCAACTTTCACTTTCTTCCATTTTCCTTCATTTTCTAATTGATCCATTTTGGTACTGTATCCATCACCATGTTTTCCCTCAGTTTCCAAGTTACGGAATCTTGTAACTATTACAATGTAACCACCTGTATAATGAAAAATAACTTTTAAAAAATAGTGATATCGGTTTTGTAAATAGACAAGATTTTATCTATATTTCGAATAACTGTTTTATCTAAATAGCACGACTATATGTCCAGAAGAATGTTCAGAACCCTAGTAGTCGAAATTTTTTTGTGAAAATGAACTATAGCAACATTTTAACGTCCCTCGATCAGTTTGCCACTTCGCTTATCACACCCAATACGGTAAAATCCCAACCTCGGTTTAACACTTATTTCCATATTGTTCTCTGGATTTAGGTTTATGCCATTATAAGGCCTAAATCTACATGAACAAATGATGAAAATAAACGAATGTTTTAAAGCAATCAAAAGTGAAATAAACATAATTATGTGGTAAACGATATAAAAATGACGCTATTCTCAGTAAATTATGTCCGAAAAAGTAAAAAAAAAAAAAACAAAAAAAAAAAACAAAAAAAAAACCAAGGTTACGAGGTAACGAAGTAGTTTAGATGTTTGCTTTCAAATACATTGTTGGTTCGACCATAGAAAAAAGGATTTTACGATATCTCAGGTCTTTACTGGTTGGTTCGGTTCGGTTCCAGTACTGTTAACTGAAAAGTCAGTATCCTTTATCTGCCGATTTTGTTGGCAAATGTACAAGCACTGTAAAGGTCTCAACAAGCATCATAAGTGTGCCCTGGTAAAAAGCAGAACAGATCACGCAGCACCTAAACCTGTTTTGAATTAATTCTTGATTAACCAGAAAAATTGTCGCGATTAGGTGAAAAAGCGCTGAGGCGACGTAAAACAAAATTCAACTAAACATCCAACATAGAAAGTGAGTTTTATTATCGTCCTCGGAACACAATGTGCTTTATGTATTTTTAAATGATATATGTCATGTGTAAAAAATTCTATGTGTTCTTTTTATCATTAGTTGTTGCTATGTGATATTAAGCCGTATCTTTCTACATTCCTTGTTACCTGGCTTGACTATCCTAATCAGTTCCGGAAATGCAGAACAATCCACGTGACTTTTTACCATTGCCCCGGACATGGTCAAAGCGTCGTATGTATCTATACGTAAAATGAATTTATTTGAGAGTTGTATTACTTAGTAGAATAATAACTGTTTACGTCATTGTGTTTGTGTCATAAAGCTTTTTTTGAATTTTATAATAAAGCATGTTTTAAAATGTATTTAACGATTAAATAATTAAAAATGCTTTATAACATTTGTAATAGTAAATTATGCTAAATTTTCATAGAAAATCTTATAAAAAATAAACTTTAATTAAGTTCGGTATTTTTCACCCACTTGAGTCTTGTCGTAACAGAAAATAGTTATGTGTATCTGCGATGACAGTGGCTTAAATACTTAGTGTTAAAATTTGTCATTTTGCTTGCCGAAAGTGGTTTTCTTCGGGTATTGCTTTTTCTTGAACCATCTCAAAACTGATTGCCTTGATACGACTAATAAATCTTAAGATGGGCGTAAAATGCCGTTACTTCATTCCTTTATTCCTAATAGTTTCAGAAAATGTCAGCCTATTCTGTGTTTAGAGTATTACATATTTAAAATAGTGATATATCTTAAATGATGTTTAGAATGTTTTTAACTTGTGTAATCAACATGGTACTCATTATTGTAATCGCGGAAATGTAAGTCAAATAGGCTTATATACATGTAAGTCAAAGTTATCTAACTTTATTCATGTTTATCGAATATTGACTATGACACTTTACGTAATTTACTGTCACAAACACACTAAACCCGACAAAAGTTCGAGTCTTGGTTTTGGTGATATTATTATTTTTTTCCCTCTTACTTTTTCAAACATAGAAAACTACTCATCATAAGATTTAATTTGTTAACGAACAGACTCTACCATTACAGATATTAAGTGGCGACTCTGTTACAAAGTCACAAAATAAATTCCTGTACACATTTTTCTGTTTGGCCATATCCAACATTCCTTGAGAGGGATCTACTGCATCTATTATCCTAAAGCCATACTTGTAAAGCTGAAAATGAAATTTACAAGAAATTACAAGAACCACGTGGAATTAGAAATGACAAAAGAAATAATAATAATAATAATAATAATAATAATAATAGTTACAACGATGACGACGACGAAGATGATGATGACGATGACGATGATGTTATAAGATTAACTTTAAGAGATAATAACTTTGGTCTCGTGTCGGATAGTTGAAAATTTTATGTGACATAAAATAGCATATAACAAACAAACAAATTCGTCATTAACCTTATCCTTAAATCCTTGATCGACAACAATTGAAAACAGGTATTTCCTTGTCGGAAGCTTCTACTGGCTGTGACAAGGCCCCATCAGCGGATTTAATGGGAAGGCGGTAGAGGTGTATGCCCTCTTTATATTGCTGATTATACATTTTCAGCTCACCTGAGCAAATGCTCAAGGTGAGCTATTGTGATGGTAATTTGTCCGCCGTCCGTCGTCTGTATTCTGTCGTCCGTCGTCCGTAAACTTCTAACATTTTAATCTTCTCCTCCAAAACTACTGGGTCAAATTTAATGAAACTTAGTGAATGTCATGAATGGGTGAAGGCCTTTCAGATCTGCACAATTGAAGGAGCTATGTCCCCTTGGGGCCCCAGAAAGGGGAAAATAGTGAAAATCTTTAAAAATCTTCTCCTATGAACTTACAAGAGATATAACTTGCGTACATGTAGATATTTCAGGTATAACATTCTTAGGACAACTAGTTTCAAATTTGCACAAATTGTAGCTTTGAAGCTCAAAATGGGCAAATGGCATGGTACTTTAGGGGGAAATTACTAAAATTTGTATATTTGTGAATATATCTTGAAAACTATCAACTTTTTGTATAGGCATGTATATTAGAATGTTGTAGCTATTGATATGACGATCAATTTGATATATGATTCAAGGTCATACGTTTAAAGATCAAGGTCATAACTACAAAATACAACTGAAATTGTTCATTATCTTGAAAACTATCGACTTTTTGTATAGGCATATATATTAGAACATTGTAGGTATTGATATGACGATGATTTTGAAATACAGTTAAAGGTCATAGGGTCAAAGGTCAAAGTCATAGCTACATGAGACAACTGAAATTGTTAATTATCTTGAAAACTATTAACTTTTTGTATAGGCATATATATAATAATATTGTAGGTATTGACATGACAATTATTTTGATATGTGGTTCAAGGTAATATGTTGAAAGGTCAAGGTCACAGCTGCAAAAGAAGACTTAAATTGTTAATTATCTTGAAAACTATTAACTTTTTGTATAGGCATGTATATTAGAATATTGCAGGTATTGACATGACGATCATTCTAATATATGGTTCAAGGTCATATGTTGAAAGGTCAAGGTCACAGCTGCAGAAGAAGACTTAAATTGCTAATTATCTTGAAAACTATTAACTTTTTGTCTAGGCATGTATATTAGAATATTGTAGGTATTGACATGACGATCATGTTGATATATGGTTCAAGGTCAAGGTCATATCAACATAGAAACACTAAAATTGTTAATTATTTAGAAGCTATTAATTTCATGCATACGCATGTATGAATAATGTAGGTATTGACATGACGATCATATATGGTTCGAGGTTATATATGTTCAAAGGTCAAGAACATAGCTGCATAAGTATACTGAAATTGATTAATGATTTGGAAATTATTCATTGTACTACAGTTACTTTATGCATATTATATAAGCTACTTATAAATGAAATGTGAGTGGATATATTTCTGATTAAGTTTTGTGGGAGTTCTTAACTTGAGAAAACTTGTAAAGTTTCTGTACTTAATATATTGTCTATTGCACTTTGTAAACAATTTTGGACATATACTCAGGTGAGCGTTAAGGCTCATGGGCCTCTTGTTTTCTGAATGTATGACTCAAGCACTGCAAAAGAAAGATTTGTTCCCATTAAGATTGCATCAGAATGCGTCTGTCCTTTAGTGCTTTTTCATAGTTTTAGGGAAAACATGCCCCCTGAATCATCTAGCTTTCGATTCTCATCTTATATAGCCCTTCTTTTTAACCCTAGATTTGCCTTTGGTAACAGTATAACATATTTAGAGATTTGTCAAAACTTTTTCATAAATTCTCACAGTTATTGTTGAGATTAATATCAAAGACCGAGTCGTTACAAATAGCTGAATAATTGCTAATACGGCAATAATTAACACTCATCAACCTCAAATTTACATCACAATAGCCGTACGCTTTGATATGAGAGTTTATGTCAGAAGCTATGGGGACTATAGTCAAATGACCTTTAACCTTTGGTCTACTCAAAGATAAATGCGCTCAAAAGAACATATCATTGGATTGTTTGTCAAAGTAAAAGTATCTAGATTAAACACAAAAAATATCGTTTGTAACAAGTATGATGCATGTTGCACTGCACAGGTGAATTAAAAATACTCTTTTAAGGAAAATAATTGTAATTTTGATTTTAGAAAAAATTGACGTCCTCAATGATATATGTTTAAAAATTGCATTTTAAAATAGCTTCAGAATGATACACCAATTATTCAATCAACACGGTACCGAAACTCACATTTATGTAAACATCAACGTATGACCCTACAATAACGCTATAATGTTAGAAGTATTTTTGCTATTACTTTCCTATTTTCTACATTTTCAGATGTATGTTCTGAATATGTCAAGGGCTATACTTACAGTGTATGTCTAATTACATTGATTTCTGTATCTTCGTAAATAAAACACAAACCTCTTCCCCTGCAATCCCTGTTCCCGCCGCTATATCGATAATGACCTTGACCTCTCTGTCTGTCGTCAGGTATTCAGCCAGTGTTTGTGCTGTTACTTTAGGTGCTGTGTAATTTAATATTTCAAGATCCTAAAATTACAAAAAGAGAAATTTACAGTAACTTTTCTAGTTGAAACTATGCGTCTTTATCATAACATCTAAATATATATAATATTATTTACAAAGTCCCTATATTTTATCTCACGGAAGATCCTTAAACTATTATTGGTCAATTTCACGTGGCATGAACAATTCACAATGTTTGAAACAGCGGTCAACATTGCCATTGGAAATAGCAATGTTCACCGCTAGACACAGAAACTTACGACTGTACTACCGAGTAATCCTACTTAAGATAATGTAGACTATAGACCAAAAACTTCTACAGTGTTTTATCCGATGTAATTTTATGCATTTAAAACAGGTTTTGTCGGAATGAGAGGTAAAAGAAATCGCTCTTTGTTTGGTATCATTAAGTAAATAGCCTGTCGGCTCGGGGGATAATGTTCCCTCGATGAGACATTCCTCCATATTTCCCTCAACCAAGGTACTATTTATATATTATTAATAGAACATAGATCTATCTCCCTCTCTAATTATTATCTAGTCGCGATACCTCTAGAGGTCACCGGCAACCATTCGCTTCAAGTTCAAGGTCAAGGTTAATTGTTATGACCTCTTTGTCATATTTTAATATTTATTTTTTATTTGATTTAAAATCATCGAAAATCTTATGCTACCAGATCCCTAAGACAAACTCTTCATTATCCTATTAGAAATCTGATTATTTTACAATGAAATAAAATCACATCACAGCCAGGAAGATTCGTTCGCTTATATTGGTATCCACATTTTAGAGAAAACCCGGAAAAACACGTGAAAACAACCTAGCTTCGGAAACCGATATAATGGTTTACATTGATATCTGCCTTAGTTGGATTCGAATTTAGGCGTTAAGAGACGCTGTGATCCGGAAGTCAGTTTTTGATATCGCTTGATTTTGAAATTCTGACCATTTAAAAAATACAGTGAAATTATCAATTTTCGTGGTTCCAAGAAAAAAGTATTTCGTGGAGAAATGAATTGTAGTTAATAAAGTGAACCGCATGTTGTAAAAACATTGTCTTATGTGTTCAGTGTTACCAGATTACTCTACTTATTTCACTTATGTCATCAAAAAGGTAAGTTGTTATAAACATGTATTAAAGTATTTCGTTGACATGTTAATTCGTGGGCGTGGCCACGAAAACAACGAAAATTGGGCCACCACAAAATTAATGATTTCACAGTAATTCACTTTAATTTTTCAAGAGTCATATATACATAAATTAAAGTTAAGATCTGTCTATTTACTGATCAAACCTTGTCATATTGAGTTTTCCAGTTCGTGTAATAATCTGCCATTTTATCCGGTTCCAATCCAGGTGTGTTCACTAACGCTAAAGAAGATTTTGCTTTCTCAATGTCAGCCATCTAAAATAAACAACCGACAAGACACATGTTATTTTTATATCCCGGACAAATGAAAAATGAAAATGCTTTACTGTTCAAATAAATTATCGGGCCGCCTAGTGTCAATGATGAGGAATGATTTTCCAAAATGTGCACATCTGGCACATCAAAATTTAACAGGTTTTTTGTGTTGTATATTTACTACCCCTGAGCGGGTACCGCTGCTAGTGGAGGAACCTCCCCGAGGATATCCTTAACCCAGTAGGCAGTACTTTGTGCTGTCAGAAAATATACCATTGAGCAAAATTTTCAGCCGTCTAAATTTTTTAAATCTATTTAAAACTAAGGTTTGTTCCCTCATGCAAAGCATTCCTTAGCTGGATCTGGATTCATATAATTTTAGAACTTTAGATTCATTAATTTTCAACTGTTTGCTAATGTTTTTTATCTGTCAAACTTTTCGCTCCCTCCCCCCTAGTTTCACTGATAAGTAGTGATTTTCCAAAATGTGCACATATAGCACATCAAAATTTATTTGAGGTATTTGTGTTATATAGATACTTATCACAAAAATGGGACAGAAATTTGGATCTATGTACACTTACATTTTTACAAGTTTCTATAAATAAAAGATTGGAGCCGTATTGAAATTTAGTGAGGATAAATTTTTGACATTTTGTTTAATAAACTTGGTATGTTTTTCTGTAACTTATACTGATTCAATAAGCTAACTCGTAAACAAAAAGTCGCCCTGAGAACGCGCTAATACAAGGTAGACCATAATACACATTCGCACCTTAAATACATTCACGAACTTGTATAAATATTTATAAATAAATAACCTTCCTTTCGTCAAGTTACATAGCTGAAAAATTGATCAATACTTCAACCAACCAAAGAAACTGAAACGCCCGTAGTAATATTAAGCAACGATAGTTTATGGTCTTAGTGCATCTAATCCCAATAATAACACATACTTACGTTACTTTCTGATAACTAAAAATGCTTAGATACAACTCCAAATCTTTTTTATAAAAAAACTGCCGAAATCTATAGCAGCGAGTAATATATCGGCGACAGTTTGCCTTAGTGCATCTGAACCCTGCATTTTGTCTGCAAACTGCAATGTAATGTGACCTAGTTGCATGTCACTCCTTGCGTAATCTTGTACCACGAAAGCAGGTCATGGCAAGTAATATATGTGCGACTATTTTCCTTAATACTCCAAAAACCCAATAGATTAAATCACATATTTAGGTTGTCTTCCAATAAAAAATGACCTAGATGCAAGTTTATCAGGTTTCAATCCAGGTGTGTTCACTAACGCTAAAGAAGATTTTGCTTTCTCAATGTCAGCCATCTAAAACAAACAACCGACAAGACACATTATAATTATATCGCAGACAAATGAAAAATAACAGTTTAAATAAATTATCGGGCCGCCTGGTGTCAATGATGAGGAATGAATTTCCGAAATGTGCACATCTGGCATATCAAAATTTAACAGGTATTTGTGTTGTATATTTACTACCCCTGAGCGGGTACCGCTGCTGATGGAGTAAACTCCCCGAGGGTATCCTTAACTCAGTAGGCAGTATTTTGTGCTGTCAGAAAAAATACTATTTAGCAAAATTTTCAGCCATCTTAATCTTTGAAATTTATTTAAAACTAAGGTTTGTTCTCTCATACAAAGTAGCCCTTAGCTATGTCACAATGTAAATAGGAATTTGTTGACATTTTGTGTATTTTAAACATGTGGATCATTTAACAGGTGAGCTAGGTAGTTTCACTATGTATTGTTAGTGTAGTAGTCAGTCAGGTGTTAACAGGTGTAGGTGATAGTTGTTTATGTCGTTATGCTCTGATGATTTTAAATTGTTAAAGTGTATTGATTAATTGATTGGTCACATAATAGAAGTTGTCAGTCTGATAGGGGTATTAAGAGGCTATAGTTTAATGGTCATTTATATGCAAATTTTAAAAGAATCTTGTTGTCTAAGATATAAGTTATGTTTGTGGACAGGGATTTTGTGTGGTTTGTGTGAGAGCATGTGAAAAGTGTGCATGGGGTGTGTATATATAGGGGTGGTATGATAGTTTTTGGTAGTATGGGTATTGCAAGACAAGAGTGAAGGTTATAACTGGAGCTGACACAAAGAAAAATAGATATTTTGTTGAAGTAAGAAGAATATGATGTACTGTGAGTAGAGAACTTAAATAACTTTATATATATAGAGAGAAATTTGTATGAAAGATGAAAATTGAAAACAGAAACTGTCAAGAACATTATTTTGTCAGCTCCATGTTGAAGTCTTGCTTTAAATTAAATGTTTGATTGCAAACGCAAAGACCATTTTAGTGAGTATTCGAGATTTTAGTAATAACGTACAATAGAGTATTATTTTCGAAACGAAAATTAAGAAGGCATAGAGGTTATGCATATTTGTGGGAGACCATGTGATAAAGAGAAATAAATATAAGGAATAGAAAGAGAGATGGTGCTAGAGATCTAATAAGGAAAAGAGATGGGGTCAAAGGTCAAAAGAAGTGACATTAAATAGTGGGGAGACAGAAAATTCTGATGAACGGATGTAAATAGCATTTTGCAGAGTAATGAAGACATAATAATCAAGTATATATTGTGTTTTTGTATATATATATAACGAAATTTACATTTCATCTTGTGATTTATATTTTGTTGAAAACCGTGCAACAAAATATTCAGGAACTAACTCTAACTTTCATGTCGTGTTGAAAATTTAATTAGAGTGTGCGGGGCTCTAAAAATATGATTTAATTTTGAAAATTCGTATCAACCAGGAAAATTTAATTTCAAAACAATTGGAGGACAAATGGACAATTTTAACATACAGAGACAATAAATAAATTACATGTGTTGGTGGGCACTTAGTCAAAGTAGCTCACAAGTATTCATTTATATATATATATATATATATGTTTATTTATTTTAATAAATTGTATAATAATATTTCTTTGTATATGTTTAATTCCTACAATTGTACTCACACACAACCAGGTTGTGACATTTGGGGGCTCGTCCGGGATATGTGAAAAATATTAGTGCAGTTATGGAATAAAACATGTGCATCTTATAATATGTATATTTAAAATATTTGTTAAAAAAAAAAAAAAATGTTGTCTAGGGAAAAGTTGATTGTACAGGGAAAAGAATTTGGGTTAATTGATGAGAAATTGTTAGAATATGTGCAAAATAGAGAAAAAGAATTGAGGGATATGAGAGCGCATGATAGAGAAATAGAAAAAGAGCAAAAAGAGAATGAGATTAGGTATAAAAGAGAGCAATTAGAAATAGAGAAAGCGCAGGCAGAGATAGAGAGAGTGAAAGTGGAAACTGGTCTTAAATTTGAAATGGCCAAACATGGAGAGCAAGTGACTGAAGCTCATTCACAAGGTAGTAAGAGTGGTGCTAAGTTGCCCAAACTTCCTATGTTCAATGAGCAAAAAGATAACATAGATGCATATTTATTAAGGTTTGAGCGTTTTGCATTCAATGCAAAGTGGCATAAAGATACTTGGGCTAATAATTTGAGTGCACTTTTACAACAGAAAGCATTAGATGTTTATTCTCGCTTGTCACCTGATGATTCTCAAGATTATGATATTGTAAAAGATGCTTTGTTAAGGAGGTTTCAGTTGACAGAGGAAGGTTTCAGAATTAAGTTGAGAACAAGTAAACCAGAGCAAGGAGAAAGTCCTTCGCAGTATATTAGTAGATTAGAAAGTTATTTGGGTAGATGGATGGAATTGGCTAAAGTTGAGTTTGATTTCGCAGGCTTATGAGATTTGATTTTGAGAGAACAATTTGTAAATAGTGTTAGTAAGTCATTAGGAATGTTTTTGAAGGAAAGGAAACCTAAGGATAGGACTGTATTAGCAGATTTAGCGGAACAATATATTGAGGCTCATGGGAAATTGTCATTTACTTCAGATAAAAATGTAGGAAAAACTAGTGGTGGTGTGGTAACAGAAAGTTATGCACATGTGGGTCAAGGTGAAAAAAATAATGGGAAAGATAAAAGGTGTTATATTTGTAATAGAGTAGGGCACATAGCTAAAGATTGTTTTAATAGGCAGAGTGTAGGTAGAGGTCAAAGGGCTGCAAGTATGTTAAATACTGGAAGTTGTTGTAGTAATAGATATAGAAGTGATTTTAGAGGTAGACGGCTGTTTGGTAGGGGTCGAGGATTTAGAGGCAATTATGGTGATAGTTCTGTAAATTTGAGTCAGAGTTGTAATAATAGTGAAGAAACAAGTGCTAAGACTCAGGTAGGGTCAGCTTGTGTTGAGTCAGGTGAATTAAAGGCCTGTTGTGTTCAGGGTAATCAAGTTAAGTTAGATTGTGGTCATATTTTACCAGTTATTGGGTGTACTTGTAAACTATGTAGTAATATGCCAGTATTAAATGGGACCTTGGATGGACATGAGGTTAAGGTGTTAAGGGATACTGGTTGTAGTGGGATTGTTGTGAGGTCATGTTTAGTTAAGGATAAACAATTTACAGGTAAAATCCAGAGGTGTGTACTAATAGATGGTACAGTTAGAAAATTTAAAGAGGCAGAAGTGAATATTGATTCACCATTTTATACAGGAAGTATAAAAGCATTGTGTATGGAAAACCCAGTTTATGATGTCATAGTTGGAAATGTTGAAGGGGTTACGGAATTAGCAGATGTTGATTTTAGTGAAGTAGTCAAATCAGAGGTAGGTTCATGTTCAAAGAAAAGTAACATTGATTTGGGAGTTACTGGTAATACAGTTGAACAAAAGGTTAGCTGTGTGATAGAGATAGGTGATGATAAAGTAGGTAGTATTGTAGAGGTAAGTAGTGATGATAAAATGGTTAATATGGAACAGGAAGTACTGCAGTCTGATTTCATTCATGGTACAGGTAAGATGAATGAAATAAATGACAAAATGGTGTTATGTCAGGCTGTGGAAACAAGAGGTCAGAAAAAGAAAAATATGGAATTTAAGAGTTTAAATGTAGCTACGGAATTATGTAATGAGGTAAGTATTGAGGAGTTAAAGAAAGCTCAAAAAGAGGATAATTCTCTGAGGAAATATAGACAGTTAGTTAAAAGTGGAGATAGAAGAGTTACAGGTAAAGGTAATTGTACATGGTTTGAAAAAAAAAAAGGTTTGATATATAGGAAATTTCAGTCACATAAGTTGGGAAATAGTAGAGCAATATTTCAATTAGTTGTGCCAGAGCAATATAGAAATTTAGTGTTAAAGGTAGGTCATGATTGTATAATGTCAGGTCATTTGGGAGCAAAGAAAACATTGGATCGAATTTTAACACAATTTTATTGGCCAGGGGTACAATCAGATGTTACAAGATATTGTAGATCTTGTGAGGTGTGTCAAAAGACATTTCCTAGAGGTAAAGTAACTAGAGTGCCATTAGTTCAGATGCCATTGATTGATGTACCATTTGAGAGAGTAGCAGTAGATTTGGTGGGTCCTATTTATCCAGCGACAGATAAAGGAAATAGATACATTTTGACATTGGTTGATTATAGTACCAGATATCCAGAAGCACTACCTTTAAAAGGTATTGAAACTGAGAGGGTTGCTGAGACATTGGTAGAAATATTTACACGGATAGGAGTACCAAAGGAGATTTTGACAGACATGGGGGCACGATTTACATCAGGTATAATGAAAGAAGTGGGCAGATTATTATCAATGAAACAGTTAAATACAACACCATATCATCCCCAGTGTAACGGTTTGGTTGAGAGATTTAATGGCACGTTAAAGAAAATGTTAAGAAGAATGAGTACAGAGAGACCTAAAGATTGGGATAGGTATTTGCCATCGTTGCTTTTTGCTTATAGGGAAGTTCCACAGGAGAGCTTAGGATTTTCACCATTTGAATTGGTTTATGGCAGATCAATTCGGGGACCTATGGCAATATTGAGAGAGTTGTGGACAAATGAAGAGAGTACGCCAGAAGTAAAGAGTACATATCAGTATGTGTTAGACTTAAAAGATCGACTAAGTGAAACTTGTGATATGGTTAGAAAAGAGTTGGTGAAGTCATCTAAAAGGTATGTAAAGTATTATAATAAGAAGGCAAGGTCAAGGTCATTCAAGATAGGAGACAAGGTATTAGTATTACTGCCAACCGACAACAATAAATTGCTTATGCAGTGGAAAGGTCCATATGATGTGGTGGATAGAGTGGGCTATGTAGATTATGTCATTAAAAAAAACGGGAAGCTGAAAACATTTCATGCCAATTTGCTGAAAAAGTTCATAGTAAGAGAGGAAAGGCCAACAAGAAGAGTATTAGCTAGTGCAATAATAGAAATGGATACAGATGATAGATTAGCTACTAGGGTAAGTAAGGACAGTATAGAGTTGGTGTCATTAGAAGCTACAGAAACAATGGAAGATGTCAATATAAACGGTGAATTGTCAGAAAAGCAAAAACAGGAAGTCAAGATTTTGTTAGGTAAGTATAGTAGTGTATTAACAGATTTACCTGGAAGGACTGATATAGCACAGCATGAAATAAATTTAACAACAGATGAACCGATAAGAAACAAACCATATCAGGTTCCATATGCATTACGAGACATGGTAAGAGAGGAAGTCAGGAAAATGAAAGCAATGGATATTATTGAATCATCTGATTCTGCATATGCCAATTCAATTGTGGTTGTTAAAAAGAAAGATGGATCCAACCGCATATGTTGTGACTTTCGTTTGCTAAACAAAGTTACCGTGTTTGATGCTGAGCCGATGCCAGACCCTGAGGAAATATTTGCAAAATTGGGCAAAAGTCGATACTACACAAAAATTGACTTATCAAAAGGATATTGGCAAATACCTATGAGAGAAAAGGACAAGGATATGACATCATTTGTAACACCAGATGGATTATATAGGTTCAAAGTCATGGCATTTGGAATGATTAACTCTGCTGCAACATTTAATCGTATGATGAGGAAGCTGCTGAGAGGAATGAAACACACAGATGGCTTTGTGGATGACGTGTTATTACATACTGACAGTTGGAAAGATCACTCGTTGGAGCTGGAGATGTTATTGGAAAGATTGAATACTGCACATTTGACAGTGAGACCATCCAAGTGTTTGATTGGTTATCAGTCATTAGAATTTTTGGGACATACTGTTGGAGATGGAATGTTAAGACCTGGTGAAAGTAAGTTATTAGCAATTAAACAAGCAGAAAGGCCGGAAACAAAAAAGCAGGTAAGATCATTTTTGGGATTAATTGGGTACTACAGGAAGTTTATTCCAAATTTTGCAGCTATAGCAGTACCATTAACTGACCTAACAAAACAAGGTAAGTCAAATAAGTGTGAATGGGGGATAGAACAGGAGAGAGCTTTTCAAAGTTTAAAGAAAATGTTGGAATGTGAACCCATACTCAGGTTGGTTGACTTTAATAAGCAGATTATTATAAGAACAGATGCGTCAGATGTTGGATTGGGTGCTATATTTCTACAGGAACATGAAGGTAAGTTACTTCCAGTAGCTTATGCTAGAAAAAAACTGAATGAAGCAGAGCGCAAGTATTCTGTTATAGAAAAAGAGTGTTTAGCAATCATATGGGCATTACAGAAATTTCAGGCGTATGTATATGGTAGAACGTTTGTATTGCAAACTGATCATCGTCCGTTAGAGTATTTACAGAAAAGTAAGGTGTCAAATGGTAGATTGATGAGATGGGCATTGCAGATGCAATCATACAATTTTAGAATTGATTCCATTAAAGGTGTGGAAAATGTAGGTGCAGATTTTTTGAGTCGGCATGCTATTTAGTCTGGATGCAAAATGGTTAATTTTGCACTTAAGAGGGGAGGTAATGTCACAATGTAAATAGGAATTTGTTGACATTTTGTGTATTTTAAACATGTGGATCATTTAACAGGTGAGCTAGGTAGTTTCACTATGTATTGTTAGTGTAGTAGTCAGTCAGGTGTTAACAGGTGTAGGTGATAGTTGTTTATGTCGTTATGCTCTGATGATTTTAAATTGTTAAAGTGTATTGATTAATTGATTGGTCACATAATAGAAGTTGTCAGTCTGATAGGGGTATTAAGAGGCTATAGTTTAATGGTCATTTATATGCAAATTTTAAAAGAATCTTGTTGTCTAAGATATAAGTTATGTTTGTGGACAGGGATTTTGTGTGGTTTGTGTGAGAGCATGTGAAAAGTGTGCATGGGGTGTGTATATATAGGGGTGGTATGATAGTTTTTGGTAGTATGGGTATTGCAAGACAAGAGTGAAGGTTATAACTGGAGCTGACACAAAGAAAAATAGATATTTTGTTGAAGTAAGAAGAATATGATGTACTGTGAGTAGAGAACTTAAATAACTTTATATATATATAGAGAAATTTGTATGAAAGATGAAAATTGAAAACAGAAACTGTCAAGAACATTATTTTGTCAGCTCCATGTTGAAGTCTTGCTTTAAATTAAATGTTTGATTGCAAACGCAAAGAACATTTTAGTGAGTATTCGAGATTTTAGTAATAACGTACAATAGAGTATTATTTTCGAAACGAAAATTAAGAAGGCATAGAGGTTATGCATATTTGTGGGTGACCATGTGATAAAGAGAAATAAATATAAGGAATAGAAAGAGAGATGGTGCTAGAGATCTAATAAGGAAAAGAGATGGGGTCAAAGGTCAAAAGAAGTGACATTAAATAGTGGGGAGACAGAAAATTCTGATGAACGGATGTAAATAGCATTTTGCAGAGTAATGAAGACATAATAATCAAGTATATATTGTGTTTTTGTATATATATATAACGAAATTTACATTTCATCTTGTGATTTATATTTTGTTGAAAACCGTGCAACAAAATATTCAGGAACTAACTCTAACTTTCATGTCGTGTTGAAAATTTAATTAGAGTGTGCGGGGCTCTAAAAATATGATTTAATTTTGAAAATTCGTATCAACCAGGAAAATTTAATTTCAAAACAATTGGAGGACAAATGGACAATTTTAACATACAGAGACAATAAATAAATTACATGTGTTGGTGGGCACTTAGTCAAAGTAGCTCACAAGTATTCATTTATATATATATATATATATATATGTTTATTTATTTTAATAAATTGTATAATAATATTTCTTTGTATATGTTTAATTCCTACAATTGTACTCACACACAACCAGGTTGTGACATTTGGGGGCTCGTCCGGGATATGTGAAAAATATTAGTGCAGTTATGGAATAAAACATGTGCATCTTATAATATGTATATTTAAAATATTTGTTAAAAAAAAAAAAAAAAAAATGTTGTCTAGGGAAAAGTTGATTGTACAGGGAAAAGAATTTGGGTTAATTGATGAGAAATTGTTAGAATATGTGCAAAATAGAGAAAAAGAATTGAGGGATATGAGAGCGCATGATAGAGAAATAGAAAAAGAGCAAAAAGAGAATGAGATTAGGTATAAAAGAGAGCAATTAGAAATAGAGAAAGCGCAGGCAGAGATAGAGAGAGTGAAAGTGGAAACTGGTCTTAAATTTGAAATGGCCAAACATGGAGAGCAAGTGACTGAAGCTCATTCACAAGGTAGTAAGAGTGGTGCTAAGTTGCCCAAACTTCCTATGTTCAATGAGCAAAAAGATAACATAGATGCATATTTATTAAGGTTTGAGCGTTTTGCATTCAATGCAAAGTGGCATAAAGATACTTGGGCTAATAATTTGAGTGCACTTTTACAACAGAAAGCATTAGATGTTTATTCTCGCTTGTCACCTGATGATTCTCAAGATTATGATATTGTAAAAGATGCTTTGTTAAGGAGGTTTCAGTTGACAGAGGAAGGTTTCAGAATTAAGTTGAGAACAAGTAAACCAGAGCAAGGAGAAAGTCCTTCGCAGTATATTAGTAGATTAGAAAGTTATTTGGGTAGATGGATGGAATTGGCTAAAGTTGAGTTTGATTTCGCAGGCTTATGGGATTTGATTTTGAGAGAACAATTTGTAAATAGTGTTAGTAAGTCATTAGGAATGTTTTTGAAGGAAAGGAAACCTAAGGATAGGACTGTATTAGCAGATTTAGCGGAACAATATATTGAGGCTCATGGGAAATTGTCATTTACTTCAGATAAAAATGTAGGAAAAACTAGTGGTGGTGTGGTAACAGAAAGTTATGCACATGTGGGTCAAGGTGAAAAAAATAATGGGAAAGATAAAAGGTGTTATATTTGTAATAGAGTAGGGCACATAGCTAAAGATTGTTTTAATAGGCAGAGTGTAGGTAGAGGTCAAAGGGCTGCAAGTATGTTAAATACTGGAACTTGTTGTAGTAATAGATATAGAAGTGATTTTAGAGGTAGACGGCTGTTTGGTAGGGGTCGAGGATTTAGAGGCAATTATGGTGATAGTTCTGTAAATTTGAGTCAGAGTTGTAATAATAGTGAAGAAACAAGTGCTAAGACTCAGGTAGGGTCAGCTTGTGTTGAGTCAGGTGAATTAAAGGCCTGTTGTGTTCAGGGTAATCAAGTTAAGTTAGATTGTGGTCATATTTTACCAGTTATTGGGTGTACTTGTAAACTATGTAGTAATATGCCAGTATTAAATGGGACCTTGGATGGACATGAGGTTAAGGTGTTAAGGGATACTGGTTGTAGTGGGATTGTTGTGAGGTCATACTTAGTTAAGGATAAACAATTTACAGGTAAAATCCAGAGGTGTGTACTAATAGATGGTACAGTTAGAAAATTTAAAGAGGCAGAAGTGAATATTGATTCACCATTTTATACAGGAAGTATAAAAGCATTGTGTATGGAAAACCCAGTTTATGATGTCATAGTTGGAAATGTTGAAGGGGTTACGGAATTAGCAGATGTTGATTTTAGTGAAGTAGTCAAATCAGAGGTAGGTTCATGTTCAAAGAAAAGTAACATTGATTTGGGAGTTACTGGTAATACAGTTGAACAAAAGGTTAGCTGTGTGATAGAGATAGGTGATGATAAAGTAGGTAGTATTGTAGAGGTAAGTAGTGATGATAAAATGGTTAATATGGAACAGGAAGTACTGCAGTCTGATTTCATTCATGGTACAGGTAAGATGAATGAAATAAATGACAAAATGGTGTTATGTCAGGCTGTGGAAACAAGAGGTCAGAAAAAGAAAAATATGGAATTTAAGAGTTTAAATGTAGCTACGGAATTATGTAATGAGGTAAGTATTGAGGAGTTAAAGAAAGCTCAAAAAGAGGATAATTCTCTGAGGAAATATAGACAGTTAGTTAAAAGTGGAGATAGAAGAGTTACAGGTAAAGGTAATTGTACATGGTTTGAAAAAAAAAAAGGTTTGATATATAGGAAATTTCAGTCACATAAGTTGGGAAATAGTAGAGCAATATTTCAATTAGTTGTGCCAGAGCAATATAGAAATTTAGTGTTAAAGGTAGGTCATGATTGTATAATGTCAGGTCATTTGGGAGCAAAGAAAACATTGGATCGAATTTTAACACAATTTTATTGGCCAGGGGTACAATCAGATGTTACAAGATATTGTAGATCTTGTGAGGTGTGTCAAAAGACATTTCCTAGAGGTAAAGTAACTAGAGTGCCATTAGTTCAGATGCCATTGATTGATGTACCATTTGAGAGAGTAGCAGTAGATTTGGTGGGTCCTATTTATCCAGCGACAGATAAAGGAAATAGATACATTTTGACATTGGTTGATTATAGTACCAGATATCCAGAAGCACTACCTTTAAAAGGTATTGAAACTGAGAGGGTTGCTGAGACATTGGTAGAAATATTTACACGGATAGGAGTACCAAAGGAGATTTTGACAGACATGGGGGCACGATTTACATCAGGTATAATGAAAGAAGTGGGCAGATTATTATCAATGAAACAGTTAAATACAACACCATATCATCCCCAGTGTAACGGTTTGGTTGAGAGATTTAATGGCACGTTAAAGAAAATGTTAAGAAGAATGAGTACAGAGAGACCTAAAGATTGGGATAGGTATTTGCCATCGTTGCTTTTTGCTTATAGGGAAGTTCCACAGGAGAGCTTAGGATTTTCACCATTTGAATTGGTTTATGGCAGATCAGTTCGGGGACCTATGGCAATATTGAGAGAGTTGTGGACAAATGAAGAGAGTACGCCAGAAGTAAAGAGTACATATCAGTATGTGTTAGACTTAAAAGATCGACTAAGTGAAACTTGTGATATGGTTAGAAAAGAGTTGGTGAATTCATCTAAAAGGTATGTAAAGTATTATAATAAGAAGGCAAGGTCAAGGTCATTCAAGATAGGAGACAAGGTATTAGTATTACTGCCAACCGACAACAATAAATTGCTTATGCAGTGGAAAGGTCCATATGATGTGGTGGATAGAGTGGGCTATGTAGATTATGTCATTAAAAAAAACGGGAAGCTGAAAACATTTCATGCCAATTTGCTGAAAAAGTTCATAGTAAGAGAGGAAAGGCCAACAAGAAGAGTATTAGCTAGTGCAATAATAGAAATGGATACAGATGATAGATTAGCTACTAGGGTAAGTAAGGACAGTATAGAGTTGGTGTCATTAGAAGCTACAGAAACAATGGAAGATGTCAATATAAACGGTGAATTGTCAGAAAAGCAAAAACAGGAAGTCAAGATTTTGTTAGGTAAGTATAGTAGTGTATTAACAGATTTACCTGGAAGGACTGATATAGCACAGCATGAAATAAATTTAACAACAGATGAACCGATAAGAAACAAACCATATCAGGTTCCATATGCATTACGAGACATGGTAAGAGAGGAAGTCAGGAAAATGAAAGCAATGGATATTATTGAATCATCTGATTCTGCATATGCCAATTCAATTGTGGTTGTTAAAAAGAAAGATGGATCCAACCGCATATGTTGTGACTTTCGTTTGCTAAACAAAGTTACCGTGTTTGATGCTGAGCCGATGCCAGACCCTGAGGAAATATTTGCAAAATTGGGCAAAAGTCGATACTACACAAAAATTGACTTATCAAAAGGATATTGGCAAATACCTATGAGAGAAAAGGACAAGGATATGACATCATTTGTAACACCAGATGGATTATATAGGTTCAAAGTCATGGCATTTGGAATGATTAACTCTGCTGCAACATTTAATCGTATGATGAGGAAGCTGCTGAGAGGAATGAAACACACAGATGGCTTTGTGGATGACGTGTTATTACATACTGACAGTTGGAAAGATCACTTGTTGGAGCTGGAGATGTTATTGGAAAGATTGAATACTGCACATTTGACAGTGAGACCATCCAAGTGTTTGATTGGTTATCAGTCATTAGAATTTTTGGGACATACTGTTGGAGATGGAATGTTAAGACCTAGTGAAAGTAAGTTATTAGCAATTAAACAAGCAGAAAGGCCGGAAACAAAAAAGCAGGTAAGATCATTTATGGGATTAATTGGGTACTACAGGAAGTTTATTCCAAATTTTGCAGCTATAGCAGTACCATTAACTGACCTAACAAAACAAGGTAAGTCAAATAAGTGTGAATGGGGGATAGAACAGGAGAGAGCTTTTCAAAGTTTAAAGAAAATGTTGGAATGTGAACCCATACTCAAAGTTCAAAGTCATGGCATTTGGAATGATTAACTCTGCTGCAACATTTAATCGTATGATGAGGAAGCTGCTGAGAGGAATGAAACACACAGATGGCTTTGTGGATGACGTGTTATTACATACTGACAGTTGGAAAGATCACTTGTTGGAGCTGGAGATGTTATTGGAAAGATTGAATACTGCACATTTGACAGTGAGACCATCCAAGTGTTTGATTGGTTATCAGTCATTAGAATTTTTGGGACATACTGTTGGAGATGGAATGTTAAGACCTGGTGAAAGTAAGTTATTAGCAATTAAACAAGCAGAAAGGCCGGAAACAAAAAAGCAGGTAAGATCATTTATGGGATTAATTGGGTACTACAGGAAGTTTATTCCAAATTTTGCAGCTATAGCAGTACCATTAACTGACCTAACAAAACAAGGTAAGTCAAATAAGTGTGAATGGGGGATAGAACAGGAGAGAGCTTTTCAAAGTTTAAAGAAAATGTTGGAATGTGAACCCATACTCAGGTTGGTTGACTTTAATAAGCAGATTATTATAAGAACAGATGCGTCAGATGTTGGATTGGGTGCTATATTTCTACAGGAACATGAAGGTAAGTTACTTCCAGTAGCTTATGCTAGTAAAAAACTGAATGAAGCAGAGCGCAAGTATTCTGTTATAGAAAAAGAGTGTTTAGCAATCATATGGGCATTACAGAAATTTCAGGCGTATGTATATGGTAGAACGTTTGTATTGCAAACTGATCATCGTCCGTTAGAGTATTTACAGAAAAGTAAGGTGTCAAATGGTAGATTGATGAGATGGGCATTGCAGATGCAATCATACAATTTTAGAATTGAGGCCATTAAAGGTGTGGAAAATGTAGGTGCAGATTTTTTGAGTCGGCATGCTATTTAGTCTGGATGCAAAATGGTTAATTTTGCACTTAAGAGGGGAGGTAATGTCACAATGTAAATAGGAATTTGTTGACATTTTGTGTATTTTAAACATGTGGATCATTTAACAGGTGAGCTAGGTAGTTTCACTATGTATTGTTAGTGTAGTAGTCAGTCAGGTGTTAACAGGTGTAGGTGATAGTTGTTTATGTCGTTATGCTCTGATGATTTTAAATTGTTAAAGTGTATTGATTAATTGATTGGTCACATAATAGAAGTTGTCAGTCTGATAGGGGTATAAAGAGGCTATAGTTTAATGGTCATTTATATGCAAATTTTAAAAGAATCTTGTTGTCTAAGATATAAGTTATGTTTGTGGACAGGGATTTTGTGTGGTTTGTGTGAGAGCATGTGAAAAGTGTGCATGGGGTGTGTATATATAGGGGTGGTATGATAGTTTTTGGTAGTATGGGTATTGCAAGACAAGAGTGAAGGTTATAACTGGAGCTGACACAAAGAAAAATAGATATTTTGTTGAAGTAAGAAAATATGATGTACTGTGAGTAGAGAACTTAAATAACTTTATATATATATAGAGAAATTTGTATGAAAGATGAAAATTGAAAACAGAAACTGTCAAGAACATTATTTTGTCAGCTCCATGTTGAAGTCTTGCTTTAAATTAAATGTTTGATTGCAAACGCAAAGAACATTTTAGTGAGTATTCGAGATTTTAGTAATAACGTACAATAGAGTATTATTTTCGAAACGAAAATTAAGAAGGCATAGAGGTTATGCATATTTGTGGGTGACCATGTGATAAAGAGAAATAAATATAAGGAATAGAAAGAGAGATGGTGCTAGAGATCTAATAAGGAAAAGAGATGGGGTCAAAGGTCAAAAGAAGTGACATTAAATAGTGGGGAGACAGAAAATTCTGATGAACGGATGTAAATAGCATTTTGCAGAGTAATGAAGACATAATAATCAAGTATATATTGTGTTTTTGTATATATATATAACGAAATTTACATTTCATCTTGTGATTTATATTTTGTTGAAAACCGTGCAACAAAATATTCAGGAACTAACTCTAACTTTCATGTCGTGTTGAAAATTTAATTAGAGTGTGCGGGGCTCTAAAAATATGATTTAATTTTGAAAATTCGTATCAACCAGGAAAATTTAATTTCAAAACAATTGGAGGACAAATGGACAATTTTAACATACAGAGACAATAAATAAATTACATGTGTTGGTGGGCACTTAGTCAAAGTAGCTCACAAGTATTCATTTATATATATATATATATATATATGTTTATTTATTTTAATAAATTGTATAATAATATTTCTTTGTATATGTTTAATTCCTACAATTGTACTCACACACAACCAGGTTGTGACATTTGGGGGCTCGTCCGGGATATGTGAAAAATATTAGTGCAGTTATGGAATAAAACATGTGCATCTTATAATATGTATATTTAAAATATTTGTTAAAAAAAAAAAAAAAAATGTTGTCTAGGGAAAAGTTGATTGTAGAGGGAAAAGAATTTGGGTTAATTGATGAGAAATTGTTAGAATATGTGCAAAATAGAGAAAAAGAATTGAGGGATATGAGAGCGCATGATAGAGAAATAGAAAAAGAGCAAAAAGAGAATGAGATTAGGTATAAAAGAGAGCAATTAGAAATAGAGAAAGCGCAGGCAGAGATAGAGAGAGTGAAAGTGGAAACTGGTCTTAAATTTGAAATGGCCAAACATGGAGAGCAAGTGACTGAAGCTCATTCACAAGGTAGTAAGAGTGGTGCTAAGTTGCCCAAACTTCCTATGTTCAATGAGCAAAAAGATAACATAGATGCATATTTATTAAGGTTTGAGCGTTTTGCATTCAATGCAAAGTGGCATAAAGATACTTGGGCTAATAATTTGAGTGCACTTTTACAACAGAAAGCATTAGATGTTTATTCTCGCTTGTCACCTGATGATTCTCAAGATTATGATATTGTAAAAGATGCTTTGTTAAGGAGGTTTCAGTTGACAGAGGAAGGTTTCAGAATTAAGTTGAGAACAAGTAAACCAGAGCAAGGAGAAAGTCCTTCGCAGTATATTAGTAGATTAGAAAGTTATTTGGGTAGATGGATGGAATTGGCTAAAGTTGAGTTTGATTTCGCAGGCTTATGGGATTTGATTTTGAGAGAACAATTTGTAAATAGTGTTAGTAAGTCATTAGGAATGTTTTTGAAGGAAAGGAAACCTAAGGATAGGACTGTATTAGCAGATTTAGCGGAACAATATATTGAGGCTCATGGGAAATTGTCATTTACTTCAGATAAAAATGTAGGAAAAACTAGTGGTGGTGTGGTAACAGAAAGTTATGCACATGTGGGTCAAGGTGAAAAAAATAATGGGAAAGATAAAAGGTGTTATATTTGTAATAGAGTAGGGCACATAGCTAAAGATTGTTTTAATAGGCAGAGTGTAGGTAGAGGTCAAAGGGCTGCAAGTATGTTAAATACTGGAACTTGTTGTAGTAATAGATATAGAAGTGATTTTAGAGGTAGACGGCTGTTTGGTAGGGGTCGAGGATTTAGAGGCAATTATGGTGATAGTTCTGTAAATTTGAGTCAGAGTTGTAATAATAGTGAAGAAACAAGTGCTAAGACTCAGGTAGGGTCAGCTTGTGTTGAGTCAGGTGAATTAAAGGCCTGTTGTGTTCAGGGTAATCAAGTTAAGTTAGATTGTGGTCATATTTTACCAGTTATTGGGTGTACTTGTAAACTATGTAGTAATATGCCAGTATTAAATGGGACCTTGGATGGACATGAGGTTAAGGTGTTAAGGGATACTGGTTGTAGTGGGATTGTTGTGAGGTCATACTTAGTTAAGGATAAACAATTTACAGGTAAAATCCAGAGGTGTGTACTAATAGATGGTACAGTTAGAAAATTTAAAGAGGCAGAAGTGAATATTGATTCACCATTTTATACAGGAAGTATAAAAGCATTGTGTATGGAAAACCCAGTTTATGATGTCATAGTTGGAAATGTTGAAGGGGTTACGGAATTAGCAGATGTTGATTTTAGTGAAGTAGTCAAATCAGAGGTAGGTTCATGTTCAAAGAAAAGTAACATTGATTTGGGAGTTACTGGTAATACAGTTGAACAAAAGGTTAGCTGTGTGATAGAGATAGGTGATGATAAAGTAGGTAGTATTGTAGAGGTAAGTAGTGATGATAAAATGGTTAATATGGAACAGGAAGTACTGCAGTCTGATTTCATTCATGGTACAGGTAAGATGAATGAAATAAATGACAAAATGGTGTTATGTCAGGCTGTGGAAACAAGAGGTCAGAAAAAGAAAAATATGGAATTTAAGAGTTTAAATGTAGCTACGGAATTATGTAATGAGGTAAGTATTGAGGAGTTAAAGAAAGCTCAAAAAGAGGATAATTCTCTGAGGAAATATAGACAGTTAGTTAAAGTGGAGATAGAAGAGTTACAGGTAAAGGTAATTGTACATGGTTTGAAAAAAAAAAAGGTTTGATATATAGGAAATTTCAGTCACATAAGTTGGGAAATAGTAGAGCAATATTTCAATTAGTTGTGCCAGAGCAATATAGAAATTTAGTGTTAAAGGTAGGTCATGATTGTATAATGTCAGGTCATTTGGGAGCAAAGAAAACATTGGATCGAATTTTAACACAATTTATTGGCCAGGGGTACAATCAGATGTTACAAGATATTGTAGATCTTGTGAGGTGTGTCAAAAGACATTTCCTAGAGGTAAGTAACTAGAGTGCCATTAGTTCAGATGCCATTGATTGATGTACCATTTGAGAGAGAGTAGCAGTAGATTTGGTGGGTCCTATTTATCCAGCGACAGATAAAGGAAATAGATACATTTTGACATTGGTTGATTATAGTACCAGATATCCAGAAGCACTACCTTTAAAAGGTATTGAAACTGAGAGGGTTGCTGAGGCATTGGTAGAAATATTTACACGAATAGGAGTACCAAAGGAGATTTTGACAGACATGGGGGCACAATTTACATCAGGTATAATGAAAGAAGTGGGCAGATTATATCAATGAAACAGTTAAATACAACACCATATCATCCCAAGTGTAACGGTTTGGTTGAGAGATTAATGGCACGTTAAAGAAAATGTTAAGAAGAATGAGTACAGAGAGACCTAAAGATTGGGATAGGTATTTGCCATCGTTGCTTTTTGCTTATAGGGAAGTTCCACAGGAGAGCTTAGGATTTTCACCATTTGAATTGGTTTATGGCAGATCAGTTCGGGGACCTATGGCAATATTGAGAGAGTTGTGGACAAATGAAGAGAGTACGCCAGAAGTAAAGAGTACATATCAGTATGTGTTAGACTTAAAAGATCGACTAAGTGAAACTTGTGATATGGTTAGAAAAGAGTTGGTGAAGTCATCTAAAAGGTATGTAAAGTATTATAATAAGAAGGCAAGGTCAAGGTCATTCAAGATAGGAGACAAGGTATTAGTATTACTGCCAACCGACAACAATAAATTGCTTATGCAGTGGAAAGGTCCATATGATGTGGTGGATAGAGTGGGCTATGTAGATTATGTCATTAAAAAAAACGGGAAGCTGAAACATTTCATGCCAATTTGCTGAAAAAGTTCATAGTAAGAGAGGAAAGGCCAACAAGAAGAGTATTAGCTAGTGCAATAATAGAAATGGATACAGATGATAGATTAGCTACTAGGGTAAGTAAGGACAGTATAGAGTTGGTGTCATTAGAAGCTACAGAAACAATGGAAGATGTCAATATAAACGGTGAATTGTCAGAAAAGCAAAACAGGAAGTCAAGATTTTGTTAGGTAAGTATAGTAGTGTATTAACAGATTTACCTGGAAGGACTGATATAGCACAGCATGAAATAAATTTAACAACAGATGAACCGATAAGAAACAAACCATATCAGGTTCCATATGCATTACGAGACATGGTAAGAGAGGAAGTCAGGAAAATGAAAGCAATGGATATTATTGAACCATCTGATTCTGCATATGCCAATTCAATTGTGGTTGTTAAAAAGAAGATGGATCCAACCGCATATGTTGTGACTTTCGTTTGCTAAACAAAGTTACCGTGTTTGATGCTGAGCCGATGCCAGACCCTGAGGAAATATTTGCAAAATTGGGCAAAAGTCGATACTACACAAAAATTGACTTATCAAAAGGATATTGGCAAATACCTATGAGAGAAAAGGACAAGGATATGACCTCATTTGTAACACCAGATGGATTATATAGGTTCAAAGTCATGGCATTTGGAATGATTAACTCTGCTGCAACATTTAATCGTATGATGAGGAAGCTGCTGAGAGGAATGAAACACACAGATGGCTTTGTGGATGACGTGTTATTACATACTGACAGTTGGAAAGATCACTTGTTGGAGCTGGAGATGTTATTGGAAAGATTGAATACTGCACATTTGACAGTGAGACCATCCAAGTGTTTGATTGGTTATCAGTCATTAGAATTTTTGGGACATACTGTTGGAGATGGAATGTTAAGACCTGGTGAAAGTAAGTTATTAGCAATTAAACAAGCAGAAAGGCCGGAAACAAAAAAGCAGGTAAGATCATTTATGGGATTAATTGGGTACTACAGGAAGTTTATTCCAAATTTTGCAGCTATAGCAGTACCATTAACTGACCTAACAAAACAAGGTAAGTCAAATAAGTGTGAATGGGGGATAGAACAGGAGAGGGCTGTTCAAAGTTTAAAGAAAATGTTGGAATGTGAACCCATACTCAGGTTGGTTGACTTTAATAAGCAGATTATTATAAGAACAGATGCGTCAGATGTTGGATTGGGTGCTATATTTCTACAGGAACATGAAGGTAAGTTACTTCCAGTAGCTTATGCTAGTAAAAAACTGAATGAAGCAGAGCGCAAGTATTCTGTTATAGAAAAAGAGTGTTTAGCAATCATATGGGCATTACAGAAATTTCAGGCGTATGTATATGGTAGAACGTTTGTATTGCAAACTGATCATCGTCCGTTAGAGTATTTACAGAAAAGTAAGGTGTCAAATGGTAGATTGATGAGATGGGCATTGCAGATGCAATCATACAATTTTAGAATTGAGACCATTAAAGGTGTGGAAAATGTAGGTGCAGATTTTTTGAGTCGGCATGCTATTTAGTCTGGATGCAAAATGGTTAATTTTGCACTTAAGAGGGGAGGTAATGTCACAATGTAAATAGAAATTTGTTGACATTTTGTGTATTTTAAACATGTGGATCATTTAACAGGTGAGCTAGGTAGTTTCACTATGTATTGTTAGTGTAGTAGTCAGTCAGGTGTTAACAGGTGTAGGTGATAGTTGTTTATGTCGTTATGCTCTGATGATTTTAAATTGTTAAAGTGTATTGATTAATTGATTGGTCACATAATAGAAGTTGTCAGTCTGATAGGGGTATTAAGAGGCTATAGTTTAATGGTCATTTATATGCAAATTTTAAAAGAATCTTGTTGTCTAAGATATAAGTTATGTTTGTGGACAGGGATTTTGTGTGGTTTGTGTGAGAGCATGTGAAAAGTGTGCATGGGGTGTGTATATATAGGGGTGGTATGATAGTTTTTGGTAGTATGGGTATTGCAAGACAAAAGTGAAGGTTATAACTGGAGCTGACACAAAGAAAATAGATATTTTGTTGAAGTAAGAAGAATATGATGTACTGTGAGTAGAGAACTTAAATAACTTTATATATAGAGAGAGAAATTTGTATGAAAGAAGAAAATTGAAAACAGAAACTGTCAAGAACATTATTTTGTCAGCTCCATGTTGAAGTCTTGCTTTAAATTAAATGTTTGATTGCAAACGCAAAGAACATTTTAGTGAGTATTCGAGATTTTAGTAATAACGTACAATAGAGTATTATTTTCGAAACGAAAATTAAGGAGGCATAGAGGTTATGCATATTTGTGGGTGACCATGTGATAAAGAGAAATAAATATAAGGAATAGAAAGAGAGATGGTGCTAGAGATTTAATAAGGAAAAGAGATGGGGTCAAAGGTCAAAAGAAGTGACATTAAATAGTGGGGAGACAGAAAATTCTGATGAACGGATGTAAATAGCATTTTGCAGAGTTATGAAGACATAATAATCAAGTATATATTGTGTTTTTGTATATATATATATAACGAAATTTACATTTCATCTTTTGATTTATATTTTGTTGAAAACCGTGCAACAAAATATTCAGGAACTAACTCTAACTTTCATGTCGTGTTGAAAATTTAATTAGAGTGTGCGGGGCTCTAAAAATATGATTTAATTTTGAAAATTTGTATCAACCAGGAAAATTTAATTTCAAAACAATTGGAGGACAAATGGACAATTTTGACATACAGAGACAATAAATAAATTACATGTGTTGGTGGGCATTTAGTCAAAGTAGCTCACAAGTATTCATTTATATATATATGTGTGTGTTTATTTATTTTAATAAATTGTATAATAATATTTCTTTGTATATGTTTAATTCCTACAATTGTACTCACACACAACCAGGTTGTGACAATTACCAATAGGATCATGGGAAACTCAAAAATAACAGGGGAGGAATGTAGCGGTCTCGGTAGCTCAGTTGGTAGAGCACTCGCCTATAGTGTGGGAGGTCCCGGGTTCGATCCCCAGTCCGACCCTGCATTTTTTCTCCCTCCTGTTACACACAAATGACACAGAAATCCACACTTCTAATTCATTTGTGGCTTGTATAGTCCTTGCAATATAAATGCCAGAGATTTAAAATGGCACATTAAAGCTCAGGATAAATTGATTGTAATCAGAATTTCTTTTAATTGGTTGATTGCTTAATTGATTAAAATTATTAACCATTAATCTATTATTGTTCATCAAAACCCTAATATGAGCTTCTGTACCCAATGTTAAATTTTCTACTTAAAATTCTGAATGGACTAGATGTCTAGGGTTTTTTTTGTCAGACTTTACACAGAGCTGAACTTATTTAATACCTTCTATTTAGGAGTGAAACTGTCTGCCAACTGAACAATCTTACGCAATGTGTACTTCATGAGGTTTTTTAATTAACAAAACTGACTCATTTTACTGGTAGCAAATTTTTTTTCTTTTTTTTTTCTTTTTTTTATTTTTAAATTCTGACTGTATATTTCAAATGATCTTGCATTGATAAAAAAAAACTTCAGAAAAAAATAAGTAAATGAAACCTAACCAATTTTTCCTTTAGTTACATAATTGTTGACTCCATAAATATGGCATGTTTAAATAGAATGAGTGTTCTGCCAGTTCTATCTCAATTAACCATGACGATAACCTTAGTGATACAAATAATCAACACACAGTAAACAGTACTACACTTAGTGCTACCAGCGACATTTAGAAGTTTTTATGTCCCTGGTGCTTCTGCAAATTTACCACAGTAAACTTGCTTGAGAAATAGAGAAGAGTCACTTTTGAATATTTTTGTATGTATATAAACTGCATTTAATGTGTTATATCTACTTTCAATTTAAATTTACATGAAGGATTTCATTTAATTGTGGAATATCATTTTGGCATCTTTAATTTCACGGTTTTATTTGTTTATTTTTTTTTTTTTTCAGGATTCAGTTTTGACGGGTTAATATAAAAAAAAAAAATAAAAAATAAAAAAAAATAAAAAATAAATAAATAAATAAATAAATAAATAAATAAGGGGTTCCACTTTAACAGTTTATTGGTTTAATTTGGGTACAGTTTTCATAGATTAAACTTTATTTTTCAAATAAGCAATATGAGTACATGTGTACCGGTATTTTAAATTTTTCTGTGAGTAACAGTACAGTATATTATAAAAAGTTCACATATTACAAAGGTTTACTATCAAAAAGTGATATATGCATATATAGTGGTATGATTATGGTTTAAAAGAATTCTTAATTTTCAAATAAAATTTGGAAAAAAAATGTTTTCTACTTAAGTTAAGGGAGATAAATCTGGTTATCATAATTTCTGCTTACAAATCAATCATAATTAACATAAAGTTTGAGTTGTGTACTTTTAAAAGTAAAATATTATTTTTGTAACTGATAATGATTTGTAATTCAGTAAATCACTTTAAGCTTCTTTGATATACCAAACACCAATAAATCATGTTTAGAACTGTTAATTTATCAGAAAATAAAAATGGAATAAAAATTTCCATCATGTCTACATTTATCAGTCTACCTGTGTGTAAGTTAAATGCAAATGTATAAGTCACAGGGCGTTATAAATCATAGTTCTAATAGGGTGATTGGGTGATTTACAAGATCTAGTTTACACCCCTGTTAGGATTATTTCACTTACAACTGGGAGGTTTGTTCTGTAATTCCTGAAGGAAACAGAAAAACTTAAAGAAAATTACTCACTGATTATAACATCGGTGGTAAGTGCTACTGTGATCAGTAAACTAGTACTTTTGACCAATGGTCATAGTGACTCTAGGTCTGATGAGGAATCTATATTTATATTTCTTAAAAAAAATTGTGGGACATTTCTTAAGTTTTTTTTCTTTGTGTCCTTTTCATAATGTATTCAGTTCAGATTGCTAAAGCCAGAAGAATTTATGGCAAGGTAAAAGCATGTGTACATCTGTTAATTCTGTAGCATTTGAAAATTATTAGGTATTATGTACCTACAACACCAAGAAATAAATAGGTATTGTACGCAGAGCACCAGGAAATATATAAGTACTGTACCTACAACACCAGAAATAAGTAGGCACTATACACACAACACCATGAAATAAATAGGTACTGTACACACATCACCAGGACATATATAGGTACTGTACACACAACACCAGGACATATATAGGTACTGTACACACATCACCAGGACATATATAGGTACTGTACACACAACACCAGGACATATATAGGTACTGTACACACAACACCAGGAAATATATAGGTACTGTACACACATCACCAGGACATATATAGGTACTGTACACACAACACCAGGACATATATAGGTACTGTACACACAACACCAGGACATATATAGGTACTGTACACACAACACCAGGACATATATAGGTACTGTACACACAACACCAGGACATATATAGGTACTGTACACACATCACCAGGACATATATAGGTACTGTACACACAACACCAGGAAATATATAGGTACTGTACACACAACACCAGGAAATATATATGGTACTGTACACACAAACACCAGGAAATATATAGGTACTGTACCCACAACACCAGGACATATATAAGTACTGTACACACAACACCAGGAAATATATAGGTACTGTACCCACAACACCAGAAATAAGTAAGTTCTGTACCAAAAACACCAGAAATAAATAGGTACTGTACCCACAACACGAGTTTGGAAGAAAATCCATTGGCAAATTTGCAAAATATGGCGATTTTTTATTGTATTTTTCCCATTTTTTGACAATTTTTCAGGCAAATTGGTGAGATGTTCCTAAGAAATGTGTCATTATAACTTCTAAATAGAAGAATAATATCGCTAAATAAATCTTGTTTCGTTTTTGACACATTATGGCAATCCATAAGACTTAGTTTTTGCAAATTAGGATTTTTGCAAACTAGGAACATCTCACCAATATGCCCAAAAAATCGTCAAAAAATGGGAATAATACATAAAAAATCGACATATTTTGCAAATTTGCCAATGGATTTTCTCCAAACTTTGCTGATTAGTACTATTGGATAGACAAATTGATTCCACACCCGTAATGTTCTGTAATTATTACCATTACTCTTATAGATTTTAGTGCATATGTACCTAAAATTTTAATACGGAAAAAAAATTTTTCCTTCAAAAATTCTCTAAGTCTTATGGATTGCCATAATTTGTCAAAAACGAAACAAGATTAATTGAAGGATATTATTCTACTACTTTGAAGTTATTATGACACCAATTCCAAGGAAAATTGCACCAATATGCCCGAAAAATCATAAAAAAATTGGAAAAATACACAAAAAAATCGACAGTCGATTTCCTCCAAACTTTGCTTGATTAGTACTATTAGATAGACAAATCGATTCACACTTGTAATGTTCTGTAATTATTCGTTACTCTTATAGATTTTAGTGCATAGGTACTTAAAATTTTAGTACACACATCACCAGGACATATACAGGTACTGTACCCACAACACCAGAAATAAGTAGGTACTGTACCCACAACACCAGAAATAAGTAGGTACTGAAACCACAACACCAGAAATAAGTAGGTACTGTACCCACAACACCAGAAATAAGTAGGTACACTACCCACAACACCAGAAATAAGTAGGTACTGAAACCACAACACCAGAAATAAGTAGGTACTGTACCCACAACACCAGAAATAAGTAGGTACACTACCCACAACACCAAGAAATGAATAGGTATTGTACCCATAACAGTAGAAAATAAGTAGGCATTATACACACAACACCATGAAATAAATAGGTACTGTACACCGAACACGATAAATTTAGGGATATTATTCTACTACTTTGAAGTTATTATGACACCAATTCTAAGGAAAATTGCACCAATATGCCTCAAAAATAATAAAAAAATCGGAAAAATACACCAAAAAATCGACACATTTTGCAAATTTGCCAATGGATTTCCTCCAAACTTTGCTTGATTATTACTATTGGATTGACAAATTGATTCCACACCCTTAATGTTCTGTAATTATTACCATTACTCTTATAGATTTTAGTGCATAGGTACTTAAAATTTTAGTACACACATCACCAGGACATATACAGGTACTGTACCCACAACACCAGAAATAAGTAGGTACTGTACCCACAACACCAGGAAATGAAGAGGTATTGTACCCACAACAGTAGAAAATAAGTAGGCACTATACTCACAGCACTAGGTAATATATAGGTACTGTACCCACAACACCAAGAAATGAATAGGTATTGTACCCATAACAGTAGAAAATAAGTAGGCATTATACACACAACACCATGAAATAAATAGGTACTGTACACCGAACAAGATTAATTTAGGGATATTATTCTACTACTTTGAAGTTATTATGACACCAATTCTAAGGAAAATTGCACCAATATGCCTCAAAAATAATCAAAAAATCGGAAAAATACACCAAAAAATCGACATATTTTACAAATTTGCCAATGGATTTCCTCCAAACTTTGCTTGATTATTACTATTGGATAGACAAATTGATTCCACACCCGTAATGTTCTGTAATTATTCGTTACTCTTATAGATTTTAGTGCATAGGTACTTAAAATTTTAGTACACACATCACCAGGAAAGATATAGGTACTGTACCCACAACACCAGAAATAAGTAGGTACTGTACCCACAACACCAGAAATAAATAGCTACTATACCAACAACACCAAAAATAAGTAGGTACTGTACACACAACACCATAAAATTAATAGGTACTGTACCCACAACACAATGAAATAAGTAGCTACTGTACACACACAATTAAGAAGTATATAGGTACGGTACCCACAACACCAGAAATAAGTAGGTACTGTACCCATAACACCATGAAATAAATAGGTACTGTACCGACAACACTATGAAATAAGTAGGTACTGTACACACACCACCATGAAATAAATAGGTACTATACCCACAACATCAGGAATAAGTAGATACTGTACACACTACACTACACTACTCAACACCATGAAATAAATAGGTACTGTACACACAACACCAGGAAATATATAGGTACTGTGCCCATAACACCAGGAAATAAATAGGCACTGTACCAGCAACACCAGGAAATAAGAAGGCATTGCACCTACAACACCATGAAATAAGTAGGTCCTGTACCCACAACACCAGAAATAAATAGGTACTATACCAACAACACCAAAAATAAGTAGGTACTGTACACACAACACCATAAAATTAATAGGTACTGTACCCACAACACAATGAAATAAGTAGCTACTGTACACACACAACCAAGAAGTATATAGGTACGGTACCCACAACACCAGAAATAAGTAGGTACTGTACCCATAACACCATGAAATAAATAGGTACTGTACCCACAACACTATGAAATAAGTAGGTACTGTACACACACCACCATGAAATAAATAGGTACTATACCCACAACATCAGGAATAAGTAGATACTGTACACACTACACTACACCACACAACACCATGAAATAAATAGGTACTGTATACACAACACCAGGAAATATATAGGTTCTGTGCCCATAATATCAGGAAATAAATAGGCACTGTACCAGCAACACCAGGAAATAAGAAAGCATTGTACCTACAACACCATGAAATAAGTAGGTCCTGTACCCACAACAATAGAAAATAAAAAGGTACTGTACCCACAACACCAGAAATAAGTAGGTACTTTACCAACACCACTAGGATACAAGGAGGCACTTTACCCACAATACTAGGAAATAAGTAGGTATGTACCCACAAAACTAGGAAATATAAAGGTACTGTACCCACTACACTACACAACACCAGGAAATATATAGGTACTGTACCCACAACACCAGGAAATATATAGGTACTGTACCCACTACACTACAAACACCAGGAAATATATAGGAACTGTAAACACAACACCAGGAAATATATAGGTACTGTACCCACTACACTACACAACACAAGGAAATATATAGGTACTGTACCCACAACACCAGGAAATATAAAGGTACTGTACCCACTACACTACACCCTTTAGGAAATATATAGGTACTGTACCCACAACACCAGGAAATATATAGGTACTGTACCCACTACACTACACAACACTAGGAAATATATAGGTACTGTTCCCACAACACCAGGAAATATATAGGTACTGTACCCACTACACTACACAACACTGGGAAATATATAGGTACTGTACCCACTACACTACACAACACCAGAAAATATATAGGTACTGTACCCACAACACCAGGAAATATATAGGTACTGTACCAATACACCAGGAAATAAATATGTTCTGTACCCACAACACTACACAACACCAGAAAATATATAGGTACTGTACCCACAACACCAGGAAATATATAGGTACTGTACCCACAACACCAGAAAATATATAGGTACTGTACCCACTACACCAGGAAATAAATATGTCCTGTACCCACAACACTACACAACACCAGAAAATATATAGGTACTGTACCCACAACACCAGAAAATATATAGGTACTGTACCCACAACACCAGGAAATATATAGGTACTGTACCCACAACACCAGGAAATAAATAGGTACCGTACCCACAACATTAGCAAATTAGGTGTTTTTTAACAAAAATCTTACTACATAGTTTGCAAAGAAAAAAAGCAAATCTAATCGAAAGTGTAATGATGAATATTTACACTACAAACAAAACAAAACAAAAAATAAATGGTTAATTAATAGATAAACGTGAAATGTTAGAGCAACAAAAAAATCTATACATACATATACGATACTGTCTTTGGTGTAGTGCCAGATATTGGAGTGTAAATTGACTGATTACCAGGGATAAAAAGTCAACAAGGATAGTGAATGATAGACTGTTTTAGAATTTAACTGAAATAACATACACCCAACACCTGCCAAAAATTAAATAGGCTCCAAAAATATATAAAATGAATTAAAGTTTATATCAAGAGTGAGGGAATTGAGAAAGGTGGTATTGATTAATGTATTATATCTTACTTAAATAGATAAGATTAATGTGTTAAACCCATGTAAGATACCTATATAATTAATGGTGCAGGGAAAGCTAGGGGTGTTTTTAAATGTAGGGGCAAAAAAGAGACAACTTTATTTATTCTGCATTGATTAAGAAACACATGTCTTCAAGCACATTACTTATTAAGTTTTAAAGTTAAATAATGACAGGATTTTAGCCCTAGACCACATAAATGGTGCACATTGTCATAAATGTGCTGAGGGCTCAGTGGGCAAGTGGTCTAAAGTACAACTGATCAAGTGTAAAGAAGTTTGTCAGTTTGCTTGCTGATTGACAGTGGTTTTCTCTAGGTACTCCAGTTTCCTCCACCACCACATAACAGTATATTTTGTTATAAGTGAAAATTAAAACACCATTACTACACTCCACTCAAAAATGTACTGCAAAGCAGTAGTTCTGCAAATTTTTGTATGGCTGGTTGCATTTTGATATAAATGAAATAATCTTGATTTAAAACTAAACATCATTTCACTCATTTATACAACCCAGATATACATGTATATACACTTTTGTATCCTTTTGTTACTTTTATATATTCAGAACTATGTATTTATTTATTTATTTATTTATTTGTTTGTTTATTTATTTATTTATTTATTTATTTATTTATTTATTTATATTTATTTATTTATTTAGGAAAATGTATATTTGGAGAATGGATGGAATGGGGAGATTGTATGAATGGTGTTAGAACAAAGAAGCGTTTAGTTCAATATGGTGGAGATGACTGCCAGCGAAGGGCTGTAAAAACAAAAGGTTGCTGATAATGTATTCCTCACGACATGTTCCGTAGTAAATTACAGAGAAGGTGTATTATTAATTATTACCTAAAAAGAATCTTGAGAAACAATCAATAGATATCTCCAAACTTCAGCAAAAACATGTATAAGTATCATGGTTTAAGGTCAAGGTCGCAGGTGACAAAGGGGCCTCATTTGAATCACAGAAGATACATTTTTTGACTCATCTGAGTTATAGTATTTTTTTTTTTAGACACTTTCAAGGGAAGTAACTCTCTTTTTAGTTTCACATTTGAAACTGCTATTTAAGTGACCTTCCTGAATAGGTCTTCACTCTTGTAAATAGAAACTGTTGTGGTTTATATTTAAAGATGATTGACTTGGAAATATTTGTAAGATTATATTGTACACATTGGTTTTATTAATGAACTGTGATATTCATGTTTTGTAATTATATAAATATGATTCTAATTCTATTGTAAATTTCTAAAAAATTGGTAAATTTCTAGATAATGAAGTTGTTCTTTCTAAGATATATTTCAATGGTTCAAAAATCCTCACTGAAATTATTAACATCATTTTTCAAAAATTTAGTCATCATTAACAAGGAAAGATAACTCTTGAAATTTTATTATAAATTCACAGATTTTTTTCATGGAACATATTTTACATCTAAGTTATGCTCAATATAAGATAATTCTAGTCAAAATTTTACACATTAAACATTTTTATTATTAGTGTTATAAGAATTATTTGTATATAGACACAAAGTTACTTCAGACGGGTAATTGTGAATTATTACATCATCAATATGTGCACTAATATTTCTATTTGATTTGATTTTAATGAATTTTAGCATAAATTTTTTTAATAATCATAAAATATTGATCAGGAAATAAGAAATATAAAAAAAAAAACTTCTCTAAAATAAATAAATAGATAAATGAAACAATAAATATAAATGAATAAATAAATAAATAAGTAAATAAATAAATAAATAAACCCCAAATAAATAAATGATAATTTCTATATGTGAATAAAGTAGACAGATTTTCTTTATTTGTTGATGTAAAATTGACTAAATGCTTTTTGTACTACACTATCTTACTTATAAAATATTAGAAAACCTGCAATGTTTTTCCACCAGATATATATATTTTATCTATTGTATCAAAACATTAGTAGGTGGCTGATATTGTGTTTTGCAACTTTCTTGTCATCTTTGGCATTATTAATTTCAAAACCATTAAATTAAGGCAATTTAACGACACTTCAAGATACACGTATTTACAATTTAAAAAAATATAATTGTATGCTGAATTTTTTTCCTGCAATAACATTGATTTTATACTTTAAATTATTTATATTTTGAGTTTTATTAGATTTTCACTGTTTTTTATAGAGGTTGTGATGATTTGTAGGGAGTAATAATCAATTCAGAAAAAAAATATATAAAATAAATAATGTTTTGTAATTAAGTACTAGTAATATTCTAAAAAAAAAACATAGAAAATAAAATGATTTTATTGTGTGATTTGTGGTTCATATATGCTAGGTTTTAGCTATAATTTGAAAACATATTGCTTTCTATAAATCATATAGGGTTATAACAGATGTATATATACATAAAGTGAAATAAGTGATAAATTTTTTAAATTCTAACATGGATAAATAGACGGGTAGAAGTGTGTTAGTATTGTGTTGTTGTGTAGTACTTTGTATCATACTATAATGTAGAGGTACTAATATTGTACTGTTATGTAGGAGTACTAGTATTGTACTGTTGTGATGAACTGTTCTAGTACCATATTGATATATTGTTGTTGTATGTTGTATGTCTCATTATATGTACCGGTATCTTATATATACTTTTACAGGGTCTGGCCTAGTTAACATTTTTGATAAAAATCACAACTTTACCAATTGTCATTTCTAATAATTTTTTGATCTAAATAATGAAAAACAAAAAGTTCTTTAGATTTATCATATTGCATTTATGTTGGACATTAATTATGTCACTATGTCAGCTATGTGTAATATGAATAAATTGTATTATAAATTATAAATGCAGTGCCTATATTCATCATAGGAACATTTAAATGCTGTAATTATTATTATTATTATTTGTTTTATTTTAATATAACATTACTTGAACTTGAAAAAATAAAACAATAGTGGCTCTCCTAAGTACTGGTACTGGAATTTAGCATCAGTAGGTATTACACCTGGAACAATGTCACATTGACATAATCATCAACATAATCAATATACTGTTGTATCCATTGTTATTATATCAATAACAGATTCTGAGCAGCTTTAGTTTGACAAATAATATCTGCCTTACTTCTTTCTGAAAATGACCAGTCCCTAAAATTAAACATTAACAGGAATTGCCATACCTTCTGTAAACAGTATATTTCATTCCAAAACATCCAAAATTCCAAGAATAAAACTTTTCTTTACACATTATACTAATATAGATACTGTATCGTTAAGAATTGAAAATAAACTATTTAACTGAAATGAAGAATGAAATAAAAAAAACATTGATTTTTGACAAAATTATTTGACCCACAGTTATATTCTTGTTCCTTGCCATTATGGATATTGTATTGCCTGTACAATACTCTCATAATTCTCTATTTTTTAGTTTTAAGAACCCTGTGACAAATATGTTATCATGTTCATGGTTTAGAACACTTGGTTTAGAACATTATCATGTTAAGTTTCATTATTTAGTTATTTTAATGCTTGGTTCTATTTGTATATGACATAGATGACATGAATTCTGTTGTGATAGATGTAAAAATAAACCATTATAAAAAACACAACTTTGTCATTATTATGTGTGATGTTAAAATGTTTATCAAGGGTTGGAGAAAACAATGCGGGGTTGGAGTGAGGCTCAAACCCCAGAACCTCCAACATTATAGGCCAATACTCTACCAACTGAACTAGCCAGATGGCTACAGGTTTCATCTAATAAAAGGGCGCTCTTAGTAAGAATTGGGTGGATTAATGGTGTTTTACAAACTAGGCCAGATCTTATTTACTAAATCAAGGCATTCAGTTTTGAAATGGTGGAGATAACCACTGACCTTTAGCAAGCAAACTGACAAACTTTTTCACACTAGGATGTGCCTCAAATGGGATTTGAACCAGACAGTGAGGCATAATGATCCATAAGCTCACCTTTATACCATGCTGCCACCAATGCTCCCTTACCCTCCTTAGTTAAAGGTTAATGGTTTAATCCCTAGGCAGGTTTAATCAAACTATTGAAATGTTTAGAGAATGTTCAGGATGTGATGAATTGATTGATTTACTGATTTAATAGTGTTTTATGTCTGAGTCAAGTGGCATAAATTTTTACCTTTGCAGTGCACTTATGGCAAAGTGCAGGAAGGGTTCCTTAACATGTCTTGTCCATTGTGACAAGTGGCATTAATTTTTAAGGTCTCCTCTGAAGAATTCTATGACTTTAATTTCTAAATATCAAGTGTTTGGCAAAAGAACAGTCACTACTAACTTTCAAGTGTTGGCCAGACCTGGCCAGGGTTCAAACCATGACCTCCCAGGGAGCACTCTTCCAACTGAGCTACATAGTGGTCAGGATGTGGTGAAGAAATAGCAACTAAAGGTTCTTCTAATGAGAACCTAAAGCCAGGACTTGTAAGACACTGAAGTATTTTGTTGGGTGCTTTATGTCTCAGTCAAATACATTTTCACTTGTATCAAGGTAGTAAGTTTTTGGATTTTGGAGGAAGCTAAACTTACCCCAGAAAATCATATTTTTGGCAAATGAACTAACAAACTTTTTCACAGTAGAATCTGCCTGAATAAGATTTAGATCTAGGCATTGAGAGGAGCTGTGATTCATTGCCCAGTGTTTGTAGACCACTTGGCCACAATGGCCCCTCATAGTATGTATATCAAATCCTTAGTTCTACCACACCTTGTCATCAACCAAATGCATAAAATTTGCTACTTTACCTGGTGGCATAACAATATAAGTTAAATAATCATGATTGGAACATAAAACTGCATAAAGTGAATGATTACTTGATGTCTATCAATTGGATTTCTAATAACATTGAGTGCACTTGTACCCAGAAATTGCAATATCACACAGGTCACATGACATGACATTCAGAATACTACTTACAGAACATGATAATTTCTGATTATAATTGTACATTTGTTCTTACTCCACAATACACATACATGCATTATATGACAATAAAAATTCTGGTAATGTTGATTTTATATTGTAAACGATATTAACAACAAACAATCTATATATTTGTTCAAGTAAATATTTATATATATCAATATAATACAGATCATTTTAGACTAGGGCATAGGAGTTATTAACAAATATTAACGTGTAACATATATAAACGTGTGTGTGTGTGTGTGGTGTGTGTGTGTGTGTGTGTGTGTGTGTTTGTGTGTGTGTGTGTGAATATAATCTCATTAGTTATAAACTTTGTTACATTTATACACTGATAGTGACTGTTATTGGTCATCACTATTACATTGATACTAAAGATCTTCTGAATATCTGGTAATCAATGTTTGGCAAAAAATCATGCATAGTTTAATTTTAAAATATAGTGAAATTGATGGACAATCAACTATTTTACATCAAACTAGTTTTCATTTAAAAACAGTCTACACTGTAGTTTATCAAAGCTAAAGATAATTGAATAAAAACATGGTAATTTACCAATTTCTGAACCTTAATTTCTAAAATAAGATTTATTTTTTATTTTTCACTTTGTTTTGTTAAAGTGTATCATTAGGTCAACACATCAATCATAATTTAAGTTTGCCATTAAATTGAGAACTTGTTAAAATTTGGCATTTTTGAACTAGGTAACCACTGAAAATTTACTTGTATATCACTTTTTGTTAAGGAGAATTAAGTTCTCTTCATATCTAAACTTGGATTTTATACAAATATATTTTTTTTTATTGGCCCAGACTTAACTGTATATGATAATATATGCATTAAGTCTGGTTTTTTTTTAAAGAGAGAGAGAGAGAGAGAGAGAGAGAGAGAGAGAGAGAGAGAGAGAGAGAGAGAGAGGATTTTATACAAATATATATTACATAATTTCCATTTCATGTTATCTGCTGTATACCGGTAATTAATCATGTGATTATTTTTAGACAAAACCATGATCTGTTAAGGAGCACCAAGTTATTTATAATTCAACTTATACTTTCTACACATATACATGAATATCACATGACTTCTACCAGTGCTATATAATTAATCATGTGATTATATTCTTAGACATGACTTATTTCAAATTATTTATATACATGATTAAAATAAATATTCATTAAAAAACGTTATCACAAATGTGTATACCGGTAGTCTATTTACATTATTGTAGCAGGGTTTTTATAAATATAGAAAAGCCTATATGTATAATGTAATTAGGATGCGAAAAGTACATGATAGTCCACTTAGTGGGCAGACACGGGTGCCTTTAAAGTGGACCTGTTTTTTACTTTGCTTCAAAAACTGCAAATAGACTAAAAATATGGTACATATTAATGCTACATTCGTTTAATTTAATGGCACTCTATTTGTATATATTTAATGGCACTTGTCATTTTGTATGTCTTTGTCCAAACATTTAAATGTTTTCAGGATTATTTTCACTATGATGAACATTATTAATTTAAATTATTATTATTATCCTTTAGATATAACTTTTCTCTTTTCATGTTGAATAGTAATAATTTTCAGAAATCACACACTGCACTTACAAAAATAAGATTACACTCACTGCACTAATGTCCGAGTTAGCACACACTGCATTTTGGTTGCAGCTGTTCTATCTTTTGCATTCATTAGATATATAATCAGTTTTACTACATACAAAATAAACATGTTTTTGAAATTTATAAGGCAATGTCATTAATGAAAAGTCAGTGTTTGTATTGTAAACATAAAAATTAAATTAATGTTTAGCCTAGTGGTCTGTCACAAAAATGTACAGATAGGAAGGTCTTCTGGAATGTTACTGTGGGCAAAAAAAATGCAAAAATGGTCTTAAAATAGAAAATTCTTATAAAAAGATGAAAGAGGGACATATCATTTTTCTCTCTCTCTCTCACACACACACACACACACACACACACACACACACACACACACACACACACATCAAATGTGATACACCATAAACTTTCAAGTTTTCAAAAATTTACATTAAGAGGCCCCTGTGGTAACATATCAAATCTATTTCTGTATCATTTAATTCATACAACAGAAATGTTTCTAAACAACTATTAAAAATCTCATCTATCAACACAAAAAACCAAAAAAACAAAAATCCTGTCATAAGAGCTAACAAAAACCATGAAATCTACATCAACATCAACATCAAATGAAATAGAGACATACATGTTGAGTTTTCAATAGTAATATCGAGATTAAAAAAATATAACTATGAAACTTACAAAACCCTTTATATGAAATGGAAAAAATAAAAATTAAAACTCTGGAAGACATGTATAAATGATAAAAATCTATAAAATTAATCTTTGGTGATTAGATAAAGCTGTATTTAACGTAGTCCAAATTTCCTCTCAGCCTAACACACTTTATGTCTGTGTTAGGTCAGAATAACCTAATGTCAGATGGGGCATTGTCTAATTTTGCTTCAGACTGAAAATAATCAGTGGATCAGTAGAAGAGTTGATAACCTCAATCAATAGGTGAATGATTTGTCTTCCAAAATCTGTTTTTCAAGATGTCAATAATGCTGGTTTGATAATTTGGATCATTTTTTTTCAAAATTGATGTATGTCGTCTTTCCTCCATTTTTAAACAAGACTATTAAACCTCACATAATTGGAAGAAAAAAAAAAAAAAATTGACAATATTTAATGATAAAAATTGGAATGTAAATGTATCAGTACTGCATATATTACATGTAGTTAGTTTTAGTTGAGCTTTTTGTATATCATTATTTTATAACATAAACTGAGGTATTACAAGGAAAAAATATTGTAACAGAAATGTATAAATATTTAAATAATAAATGCAAATCAAATAATTGTTATAACATGTTTAGAACAAAAACATCTGTTATAAATGTAAATGACTATTAATGAGTATTTATGTCGCATAAAGCAGAATACAAGTACGTGTATTTAATCTGCAAAATGAGAATAGAAGAGTTTTTAAAAAATGTGAAAACAAGATCAAACATTTGTCCTATTTTATATAAACAATTGTAACTTGTATAACTAATTTTGATCATCAATTGGAGATCAGAAAAAAAAATCCAAAGATATCTGAGAATTTTAAATAATGATATGTCTATCTAGAGACCAAAACTTTGATTTATAAAATCAGGTTTAAAAATATCTTTATCACTTTTGTAAATGATTGAATAAGACTTGTAACCAATTTCAATCCTGCTGTAAGACTAAATTGGCACAAGTCTCTTTCATTCATTCAATATTTACTTAAATTCACAAGCTTCAATCCCCTGTTTCTATGACAATCAAATAAAATAATAAACTACTTTTTTTGACAAAAGATAATAACATATTTTACATATAAATGTCAGACTCAGAAATTTTCTTTGTTGTAGAAGAATTTGGTTCCTTTGGAGTCTACACTGGAATGTTGATTACACATCTTATGTAATGTGTAAGATAAGACACTCGGTCCGCAGAAAAACACTCCAACACTGGTCCTATAGTAAATAAAAATAACAACAAGAATTACCCATAATTATATGTCCTTGTTGTCTTTTGTCTAGAATTACTTTCAATGTTTTTGAATTCTCATACACAACAATAATGTAGTATAATATTAAACATTTAAACATTGTGTAAATTTTAACTATGTGACTTAGATCTCATACTGAAACATAATCTAGAAAATTGATATACCAGTTAGTAAAACATGCATCTGAAATGATTTACAATATCAACTTTGGATAAAACTACTCCTGCCACTAGGGAGCACAAATTTTACGTTATTTGTGTCTATTATCAGTCATGTTTTAATCCAATAAAATAGCACCAGGAAAATCTACTACAGTGAAGTTATGTAAACAAACAGAATAATGCTATATGATTAAGTTTGTTTTGCTTTGAAGTAGTATTTTGATTGGTCAGAATTCTAACCTCAGCCGGCATGGCTATCCTTACTTGTTCCATCAATTTAAAATAATTGTTGGAATCCTTGATTAGCAATAACTTAGATTTTCTGTCATGCTAACAAAAAAATATCTTAAGACTGTAAACATAAGAAAGAAATAACATACTTCACCATTCATTCAGTTAGCTATTTCTGACTCTCATTCATAATAATGATTGAATATACTGAAAGTGAATTTTCCTTCTTTAATGAACCCCATTTGTCTCATGCAAAGTATTATAGAAACAAAATGATTATGTATATACGTTTCTTTAATGTATCATATTACTATTACCCTTGGTGTTTTTCAGCTATATCTGCAAATATTTTATCCCACTGTGGCCGGCCATAATGAGTTTTTTGCTGCAGACCTGTAACAGGGTCCCTGTCACCACCTTCATGCAATATTATATTTTGAGCCTTAAAAATTAAGCAATATAAAAGATGAATGATTATCAGTTAATGTTATCTTGAACTTGGCAATGAGCTATTTAAGAGCAAAGTAAGTATCCTCCATGCCCATTGCTTGGAATGAAATAATAACCCATTTACCATGAACAAAGTGGAAATATAGATGGACTGGCAAATTAACAATTAATATAATAAATTTATTAAATATATGAATCTGGTAATTTATTTAATTTATTTACATCAGATAACAAAATCCATCCAAATATTATTATATTATCCAAATACTAGCATTTCCATTACCAATTTCAATGTTCAATCCCCCAATCCCACGAAAGGGAAAAGACAGTCCTCTGATAGCTTGGAATAAAATCAAATCCAAAGATGCAAAAATTCAAATGACAACAGAAATAATGCAAATTGCAGGAGCAATACACATGTATATAATTATATAAACACATGTATAATAAGATACAAGTATTTCCCCCAAATCTACAGAAGAATAATGACTTTTCAAATAATGAACATATCTTAATGATGACTGAAGGTTCTAGTTTTAACATGTCAACAAAAATAGTGAGATATTGTAGAAGCATATACATGTACAGATGTTTTTTACAACAATTTAATGAAAAAGACCATAAGTCCATAAGCCTAGTTTCTTTTGCTTGACACATCATGGCAAAAATTGCAGGTGAACAAATTACTGTGACAGAAAGTATTACTAGCAAAAATTGTCTGAAAATTGGTAAAAATAACATAATGGTAAAAGGTAGATAATTTTATGTCAGAAAGTGGATGAACAAGCATCCTGTTAACAGAAAACCCTCTTCCATATTTGTTGTTGGACAGAGAGGATAATGTAAAATAAGATATTTATGTCTGAGTTGTCCATGTGATATTTAAATGATTGTCTGGGTGAAAAAATTACTAATTTACAGCTCACCTGATTTTTGTCCCAACCCCTTGTCAGGTAGATATAATAATTCAGGAAGTCACTGCTGCCATATTCTGACTGTTCCAAGTCAAATTTCTCTAACAATTCTTGCATCCATTCAAATGAGTTAGTGTCAGGACAAACCCAGTAAAAATAAACCTTTTTTAACTTCATTTCTGTTTTAACATCCATCTGTTTGTACCTGTAATATAGATATAAGTGAGTGTAAGAGCCAGAGATGTTATACCTCAGTGAAGAGTAGAGTCATGTTTTTTTATCTTCCAATCTCAGTTCTTTTACTTATAATGAGATTATAAGTTCTTGTACAGTAGAGGAAACTCAAGTACCTATAGAAAATCATCAACCTTTGGCAAACAAAGTGATAATCTTACTTGCACTAACTTAGATCTCCTCAAGAGAGTCAAACCTAGGCAACACCCTAGACCACTTGCTAACCAAGTCGCCTCCTTCCTGTCAAAATTATTTCATTTATATTAGAATATAAGAATATAATAGAAAGCTAAAATAAACCTTTACAATTATTTTCACTGAACCTGAACCAGAGGGCAAGAAAATGCCAATGGATAGCTCATGTATGGATGATTTTTTTAAAAATAAAAGTTGCCCCATAAACTTAACACTGGACATGATGTTGATGCAGACATCTGAGGTATAACATTAGCTCCTTTGCAGTTGTGCAGGTGAGCTGAAAATTCAACTTTGCTTTAGAAAAGTCTTCTTTTAATATAATGTAACAATCAGAATATCAAATATTATATACCATATATGCCTCAATACAGAGGCAAATGGAGTGACTCCTATTCCCGCCGCAACAAACACATCTACTTCATACCAAAATATGTCCTGAAAATAATCAAAACCTAAGGTGTACTGACAAACATAACATATAAAATAAAGACAACCTTTACATATGAAATAAACTACTATTTAACAAAACACAGTAAAGAAAATTAAGTTATAATTCCAATTTATAATAAGAGATTCAGAATATGATGCTATTACAGAAACTATCAGAAGACAGCATAATCTGTATTCAAATTTAGTAAATGATAAGGAAAAAACATTTGAATAGGAATGGCCTTGAGTTTTACTCTTAGTCTCAGAAACTTTACTGAAACTTGAAAAACCTCCAATAATAATGCTTAAAAGTCAGGGCAAACTTCAAGGAAAAATTTTTTTTTTTTTGTTTTTGTTTTTTTTTCAGTTTTAATTTAAGCTACCTCTGTTGCTGTTCCAAAAGGCCCATCAACTGCCAACCTAAAAAATAAAAGAGTCAAAATATGAACAAGAGAAAACAAATAAATCTGTAACATGTCATTTTTAAGTGTTTTAGTTTGAAGCAATTTTAGCCTGAATCTAGTCAGAGTTATTAATTTAAACTGAGTATAAAATATTTACATAGATTAGTGTTTGTTTTGTTCATTGTCTGCTGTTTCAATACACAAAGATGCACCACGAGCTGCTGTTAAATCAAAGAATGGGAATAAAACCAAAGACTCCCCACTACAGAGTGAACACTCCATTAACTGAGCCATCAAATACTTACATAGATTTTCAAGATCTTCATTATCAAAAGTATTACCTCATCAAAGACTGGGAACCAAATTCTCGACTTCCTATTAGTGAAGAGAAACTCTATTTTCTAATCTATCAAATACTTACATGGGTAAGTTTTTGTTTTGTTCAGTATCATCATCATCTACATGTAGCGCTTTACCTAGAGCTTCTGTCCAATCACCAACCCTTCTGATGTGTACTGAGAAAAAGTCATCTTCTGGTGCCTTAAAATCATTAACAAATGATACATGTACAGTGTGAATTTACCAGTACTTATTACATTTTACAGTGGTATAACAAATCTTATTGGAGTGAAAATGAAAACAAGAGGCCCAATGGGCCTGAATGATCACCTGAGAACATCTGTGACCTTGACCTTTGAACTAATGACCTTAAATTATATATTAAGATGATAATTATTTCAATACCTGCACTATACTAATATATATGTCTATACAAACATTATACATGTATATATTTTTTTACAATTAATCATACAAGTATGCTAATCCATCTGTGACCTTAAACTATATCTCAAAATAATCATTTTGTCAATCTTGCTACTGCTTGCATGCCAATCCCACGAAATTTATCAATCTTAATCTAACTAAAACCTGGTTAACAAATAAAACAACCCTAGTAAGTGAACTCACAAACCCCATGCTTCTACATATTGGATCATATTAGAAAATTTGTCAGAGTCCAAGGGTTATTGTATCCGTAAAGAAAAAGTAAAAATCAGTGGAGCAGAATGAAATGCAAACTTGATCTGTAACTCCCTGTGGTAAACTTACATACCAAAAACAGTTCAATAGCTGCAAGCATTTAAGAAAACTGTTCTTGCAGTATAATTATCTAATATCAAGGGCTGTTATTTCCATAAAAATCAACAGAGCCATACAAAATGTAAACTTGATCTATACCTTATTGTGCTAGACTCTTATACCAAAAATCAGTACATGTATAATATCTGCAAGCATTTAGAAAAAATGCCTTTCAATTGTCTTTCAATGAAATCAAAGGGCCATAATTTTCATAAAATTCAGCAGATTTGAAGAAAATGTTAACTTGAAATGCAAGTCATATAGTGGTTGCCTCTCATTCCAATATTGCTCAATATCTTCAAGTGTTAGGAAAAAAGTGCAGAAAACATTTGATCAACTGACAAACTAACAGATGGATGGAAGGGTAAAAAACATTACAACCTTCACAGCTTAAGTTGTGTGGGGTATAATAAAGTTTTTTTCCATCACAGACTTCCTATACTTATAGAAGTCAGAGTAAATGGATGCCATTCCAGTCTAGATATACTGGGGCACTATATAAATATGTACTGTCCTAGCCCCATCTGAAATTCTGATACAGTGTATTACTTACAGAAGTCAGGGTAAATGGATGCCATTCCAGTCTAGATATACTGGGGCACTGTATAAATATGTACTGTCCTAGCCCCATCTGAAATTCTGATACAGTGTATTACTTACAGAAGTCAGAGTAAATGGATGCCATTCCAGTCTAGATATACTGGGGCACTGTATAAATATGTACTGTCCTAGCCCCATCTGAAATTCTGATACAGTGTATTACTTACAGAAGTCAGGGTAAATGGATGCCATTCCAGTCTAGATATACTGGGGCACTGTATAAATATGTACTGTCCTAGCCCCATCTAAAATTCTGATACAGTGTATTACTTACAGAAGTCAGGGTAAATGGATGCCATTCCAGTCTAGATATACTGGGGCACTGTATAAATATGTACTGTCCTAGCCCCATCTGAAATTCTGATACAGTGTATTACTTACAGAAGTCAGAGTAAATGGATGCCATTCCAGTCTAGATATACTGGGACACTATATAAATATGTACTGTCCTAGCCCCATCTGAAATTCTGATACAGTGTATTACTTACAGAAGTCAGGGTAAATGGATGCCATTCCAGTCTAGATATACTGGGGCACTGTATAAATATGTACTGTCCTAGCCCCATCTAAAATTCTGATACAGTGTATTACTTACAGAAGTCAGGGTAAATGGATGCCATTCCAGTCTAGATATACTGGGGCACTGTATAAAAATGTACTGTCCTAGCCCCATCTGAAATTCTGATACAGTGTATTACTTACAGAAGTCAGGGTAAATGGATGCCATTCCAGTCTAGATATACTGGGACACTGTATAAAAATGTACTGTCCTAGCCCCATCTGAAATTCTGATACAGTGTATTACTTACAGAAGTCAGGGTAAATGGATGCCATTCCAGTCTAGATATACTGGGACACTGTATAAATATGTACTGTCCTGGCCCCATCTGAAATCCTTTTTTCTTCATCTGTAACTGGTAAACTTTTGATGGATGTTTGACAACCTGCAAATACAATCATGGCCCTGTTAGAAAACATTTTAAGTCATTTAAGCAAGACAAATGGGTTCGATTGGATTAATGGCATTTTATGCCTGAGTCAAGAATTGAGGCAGGCAGTCAGTTCAGAAATGGTAAAGGAAACCGAAGCTACCCAAGAAAACCACTGACTTTCAGCCAGCCAAGTGACAAACTTGCTCACACTAGGACCTGTCTGAGTTTGATTAGAACCTACGTGGTGAGAGACACAGATACCTAAATGCAAGCCTTAGACCAATTAGCAACTAACCACCCCCCCTCTTTTTTTTAGCAAGAGAGATTACTGAACTTACTTTTACATGATCAAAGTTAGGTAATTTGAACCATTCCTAGAAGTTATGTTTCTGAATTCTTAAGTAATATTTCCTTTTGGAATTCTTTTATTTTGGAAAATTGAATGAAGTAATAGGGTGAAGCTCTTTAACAATATAAAGTTTAAGTTTAGTCAAACTTTTTTTTTTCAATGCATTATGTATTTTCTTACCTTTGTGATAATGAGCTGTTGTTGACTTCTATAAAACCTTATACACCTCTCCACAATGTATATAACTATTGGTAATAAAGTCCATTGCCAGGCCTACAGTCATAAAGAAAATAAAATGGACATTTAAAACGAAAATATAATGTTCTAGTCTCTTGGCAATTTTGCAAAATTTTTGTTAAAATACATGTACATAAAATATGACTTTTGAATTTGAAGCTGTGTTTTTTAGTTTAAAATCAATCAGCTAAAAAATGTGCAACAAAAAATTAATAAATTAGCATATGTACATCTTGATCATTTGATCTAGAATGCAAATACAGTAGAACTTCGATGGCTCGTAGTCGAAGGGACTTCGACTAAATATTTGAGCCATGGGGGGGGGGGGGGTTTCGAGCGATCGAACATCGAGATATGATTGGAGGTTCACGTTCTCATGTTTACCGACCGTTAAATAATCTTTAAATTTGTTTTACATGTAAATAAACTAAAAGGTCAAATTAAGAAAAGTCCGAATTAAAAATCCATTATCTATCACGAAATATTTAAAAAAATAAGTAAAAAAGAATAACATGTCCAAATTGAAATACAAAATACGTGACCTGCAATCTGCCGCATGATGTTATATGGCTACGGGATTAGAATATGGCACTTTATTTTAATTTCAACAGGTGATGATACAAAATAAACTTACTTTATTCTTTTGCACATGTAATGCTTTAAAGAAAAACAATTCAAAACACAATCATTACCGGTCTTTTAATAATAAACGAGGAATAATGATAATACACATTACTATACATATTCCAAGGGCATGTAAATTACAGGATCCTCATGTGCAATTATAAGGCACGAGCGACTGAGGTGTTTTAAAAATAGCGATCAAACACTTCCGCGTGTCGTAATCGGATTAAGAGACTAAAGAACTGAGCATATCGACATTCTCTAAGTAGGTTAATTAATAATTAATTAATTTTAGGTAACTGTCAAGATTAATCATTTCGTTCCACTATATTACTTTTGATGAAATCTGTAATATGGCTTCAGCTTGTGTTTTGTTTACAATTACCAAGACCACATGTCCTTCTGGCAAAAACTGTATTCGAGCGAAAGAAGTTGAATTTTGACTAACTTTATACTTTTGAAAAATATTTATTGTTCGAGCGAGCGGGGGTATTCGAGTTAACGAAGTTCGAGCCATTGAGGTTTATTTACATAGGATATAATAGGAAATTGGTCGGGACCAACAGATGACTTCGAGTTATCCGGGGTATTCGAGGCAACGACGTTCGAGCGATCGAAGTTTTACTGTATACTTAAATACATGTACTAGCTTACCTTTGGTGATATTCCAACGAACTGAGGTGTAGGGCACTGTCTAATTCGTCCCCACTGTGTATAGTTTCTGTGACATACTAAAGGATCATGAACATCAATGTTTGACTGTGATCTCACTATTCCCCTGGAAATATAAATAAATAAGTTATTAAATAAATGAAAATAAAGATGTACACTATATGCTTACCATAAAAAATCCATCAAATTTACACACTTTTTTGGTCTATCATACCACTGATTGTTAGTTCATGTACCAGTATGAATGACCTCAAATTAAACTAGAACAAAAGCAAGATTTCCCATTGAAAGGAGGAAAACTGTAAACTGGGAAATTTTCAGAATGATTTGAGAATTAAATAAACTGGTTATCTAAAAAAAATACAAGTCATAAATATTTCAATTTCTAAAACATAGTTGCTTTTGCTTTGACCGTCTCCTAACAAAGCAATAATAAAACGGCAAAATTAAATAGAACTACCAGTATTAATATATAACTTCACTAATTTTGGACAGCAGATTGCTTCAGTGTCACATCAAATATGAAAGCAAAGTCATCTTCACATACTTCCATATACTATATATAAAAATATCAAAAATATTAAGCTTCTAGGCCTTTAAAACATTTGTGATCACATGACTTGGGAAAAGGTCAAAGTTTAAGCTCAAGGCCAATCAAAAGTCCTGTAGCGTTTTGTGCAGTGATGTAAGCATGAAGTACCAAGCACTTAGATCTTTAACTCACAAGGCTGTGTTAAACCACTGGAGGTAACAATGGTCTAGGATGCCTGTAAAAGTCAACCATTTTTTGCAAAACTGAAGGTTTAAGGTCAACAATTTTTATTGAAAGGATTTTGATAACAAAGTTACTGTACAAGGTTTTATTGCTACTGGTTTGTTACTAGTTTACTTGTGATGGAAGGAAAAGCCATTGAAGTGAAGAGTTAACATAAAGTAACTAAGTACTAATTATTTCTTTACTTACTGTATACCATGGACAACTAATCCAATGAAAAATATAACAAAGAGGTGATGTGTGAACCAAAATATCTCAAAGTAACAACGTCTGTAATTAAAAATAAATAAAACATTGAATCAGAATATCTAAAAGTAACAACATGTGATAAACAAGACACTCATGGACCTTATTCTCAATTGAGTTCTATTTAGTCTATTAAAACTTCTCCATTGAAGGCCATGAATCAAATATTTACAAATTTTATACACTTATACCAAGAGCTCAACAAAATCTACTATGATTTACATGTAACAAGTTTATACACAACTCCTCACAGACAAGGGATGACAGACAGTAGATGATTTAACTACTAAAATAGCTTATCTCAGAGCTTTATGTACAGGTGTCACTGAGCTAAAATAATACATACAATCAGTAGTATAGAAATTAACAGATTTACAGAGCACTTTATTTTGCAATAAAAGAATGGGTATGCAAACTCACATATAGGTAAACATTTCAACATTCTGAGAGATTGTAACTCTGTTTTTTTAATACAGAAAATCATCAGTTGAGAAATGATTTTTGTGCATATTTTAGATGAATGTATTTTTTTCACTTCACACAAGTGAAATAATTTAAATTAGGGCATTCTTTGTCTAATGTAGTGAAAGTCAGTTCAAAGGCTGAGGAGAAAACTAGAATACCAAAAGAAAAACATTACCAGTACCCAGCAAGATATCTGACAAATTTTCTTACAATATGGGATTAGTTATTATGGGATGTCATCATGAGAAATTTAAACCTAGGCAATGAGATCTAAAGTGATCTGTTAGCAGATCTGTTTGTGAAAATGGTTGACTAAGCTACAAATTGTCCACCCAGAAAAATAGTAAAACTATTGTAAAAACATCTACTTAACCTGATTAATTCTGTTGATGATGAAACCATAACAATAAGTGCTAGTGTGATAACAACACCTGATATCCCAGCTATTGTCTGTAAACCTTCCTTAATGGGATCCTGTATAAAATATACAACAAAATACAACATATAAACAAAAACACAACAAACTTTAACAATTTCAATACAAAAATGCTAAAAATACAGGGAAAATGTAACTGCTGTTAATGGAGAATCCTCACATAATAATGAGATCACTTGTTTACAATAATTAATAATGGCCTGCTCTTCAGCATCATGAATGTCATAAATAAAAGTTACGTCTTTAAACTTGACAAAAGACTTGAAATGCATATGAACTGACATAAGAAATGCATGTTTTGCACTCACTGCATTCAAATACACTGTACTTAAATATGAAAAAAAATAATACATGCACATTAACAAGGGGAAATAATGAAAGGATAGTGTAATTAATAAAGAAATAACATAATATCATGAATTGTATTATTATGATAAAATAAAAAGTATCAAAAACATTTTGAGAGAGAGAGAGAGAGAGAGAGAGAGAGAGAGAGAGAGAGAGAGAGAGATGAATGACAAGACAAATGTTATATATATAAGAAATAAATTAATTGCAAGAAAAATGTTATATATAAAGACGAATGAATGGCTGGAAAAATATTATACTTGTATATATAAATAACTGCAAGACAAATGATACATGCAGAGAAATGAACTGCATGATAAATGTTTTTTTTTTCAAAGTGACGAACACTTTATGATTTGATCATGATGCTGGTACAAAAAATTTTAGATTTGTATTTATATAACATAATAACAAAATGTGTTTTTACCAAAGCTTTTAAATAGATATTTATATTCATGTATTTAAATTACCCTAAAAGTATTTAAAAATTGAAAATGTGTAAAAACTTACCTGCACTCTTCCTGGATATCACATTTTTTTTATTATTTAGTTAGATAAGCATTTATGATTAAAGATTTTAAGTCTGTGTGTAGCTTGTAATTAAATGTTAATCATTTAATCTTTTTTTATCAATTTTTGTTACTTAATCTATGTTAGCATTGTGACTGTTAAACTTGTCTCTGACTTTAGTGTGCAAAGCAAATGTGTAAAATAATATTTTAAATCATCATTATTTCATTATTACTTGGCATTTTATGGCATTAAGGAATAAAAATGTTGCCATTGCCAAAATATTGACAATTAAGGCAGGTAAAAGATTAGAACTCTACAATTTTAGCTAGCTAACAATAATACTTTTTTACATCTCACATAAATACTTAAAAAGCAAATATAATTGTTTCATTGGCCTGATTATTTAACATCTAAGTATTCCTTATAGGAAGTGTACCCTCTAAACAAACAAACTAGGCCACTGTTTATTTTGTGTTTTGTTTAACAACTTTACTTAAAGTTGACCCCTGGTATGGTGAAACCTTCTTGTAAATTTCTGATATTTACCAAGCTCACCATTCATTTGACTGATTTTCTGACACTTACTATTCCCTTGTCTTCATTTGCATTCTCATGAAGATGTTTGTAAGTGACAATCCTTTGTTAAATAAGTGGGGATAGGCTTTGATTTTTCATGATCTCCTGACTTGCAGAGATACACAAAGTTAATAATTAAATATATACATTATCTTTGCATGGTACTGATTTGATTGCATTTGTTTAAATTTTTATAAATAAATATAATTAACAAACACAGATTTAAGTTGCATACAAAAAACAAAAAATTTAAGTTGTAAGTTTATATACATGTACTTGCATATATAACATGTGTTTATTAAGGTGCATCCTGATACATACCCAAGGACTACCCTAATGTTTTAGGAACAATAAACATCACTTTATTATAAACTGAAGAATATGCATTTATTTTAAAATACATAAAGTATTAAAACAAAACTACAAATAATATACAAAATACTTGAAAATTAAACAAATAAAAAAATACTTTAAAGATAGCTTTAATATAAATATAAAACAGAAAAAACTAGGATAAAATTAACAAATACAAAAATTTATTTTTTAACATTTATTTCAAATACATGTATTTAGGTACTTTAGAAAATTATCAGAATTTGTATAAAATATATGCTTTTATAAACTCAAGATAATTGGAAAGGTTAAGAAAGTAAATGATGAAATGAAATAATGAATCAAATAAAAAGAATAATGGAAAACATGGTGCTTCCATCTTTAAGTAATAAAAGCAACAACGTACCGAGTCTCCTGAACGGAATGGATTTAAATATGTTCCATTTGGTAGACTTGGTAAACTACTCAGAGTACGTAATAATTGTCGGTTTTCTAAATCTCTACTGTTATAAGCTTCAACATATCTCTCCACATTAAATATATGAGCACCAGTGTGAATTGCTGTAATAAACAGATAAATATTTTGTTATAATTTGGGACATTATTTTTGTTGAAAATTTTGCATCATAACATTATGGTAAAGCAGAATGACTCAAACAAAATTGAGTTTCTATCCCAAAAATAATGGTTAGGCATGGCATCTAAGAATTTAAACAGAAGTACCAGTATTTATGATATGATGGACTTATTTGTCCTAAAAAGGCTAAAGTAACCCACTTGTCTGTAGGATAATCACATATCTTAAAAGTAACTCACCTGTCTGTATGACAATCACATATCTTAAAAGTAACCCACCTGGCTGTATGACAATCACATATCTTAAAAGTAACTCACCTGTCTGTAGGATAATCACATATCTTAAAAGTAACCCACCTGGCTTATGACAATCACATATCTTAAAAGTAACTCTCCTGTCTGTAGGATAATCACATATCTTAAAAGTAACCCACCTGTCTGTATGACAATCACATATCTTAAAAGTAACCCACCTGGCTGTAGGACAATCACATATCTTAAAAGTAACTCACCTGGCTGTAGGACAATCACATATCCTAAAAGTAACTCACCTGTCTGTAAGACAATCACATATCTTAATAGTAACTCACCTGTCTGTAGGACAATCACACATCTTAAAAGTAACTCACCTGTCTGTAAGACTATCACATATCCTAAAAGTAACTCACCTGTCTGTAGGACTATCACATATCCTAAAAGTAACTCACCTGTCTGTAGGACTATCATATATGCTATGTATTTATGGAATGTTATATGTTTATCTAGCTGTCTTCTTATATTTCTACTACAGCATCTCTGGAAATGATAAACAAAATAATTACTCTTTCTTTACATAGCATACATGGTCACTATATTGGTATGCTTCCTGGTTTCCAGAACACAAGACACCAGAATGCCAGTCTACTACAATGATAAACCCAGGGATTTCAGCTAGTAACTACTATGGTAATCAGCTTGGTGCACTGGAGCATGTGAAATAAAAAATGCATAAGCACTGCTCAAGTACATACAACACAATCTGGCTGGGGTATAAAATGAAAGCCCTTGAATCATGAGTCTGAGTCTGGCTAGGGTATAAAACTATAGTCCTTAAATTACTGGTCTTAGTCTGGCTGGGGTACAAAACTATAGTCCTTGAATCACAAGTCCGAGTCTGGCAGGGGTAAAAAAAACTATAACCCTTGCCTTGAATCACAAGTTTGAGTCTGGTTGGGGTATAAAACTATAGTCCTTGAATCATGAGTCTGAGTCTGGCTAGAGTATAAAACATAAAACTAAATTCCTTGAATCACAAGTCTGCAGTCCTAACCACTACAAACATTAAGTTAAGCTATTAACACCAAACATCAAAAAGTGTGTTCTTTTATGAAAACATTACTGACATCTAACTATCTGAATCTGACCTTCAAAATCGTATCAGGACTTGCAATTCTTTAGATTTAGCTAATACTGTAGTCATGTAAATTAGTTTTTAACTTATAATATAAAAATATAAGTTTTGTTGAAGTAACTATAATGGTTAAATGAAACCAGAAAAAACAAAGCCCTGTGAAACTTACATTATAAAAATAAAACAGCTGATAAAAATGCAAAGGACCATTTCAAAAATCAATGTTCTCGTAAACAATAGTCTAAAAACTACACATTTTAAACTATTTATATACTACACTTTTTTGTGTATACCAATGAGATATTTTATCATTCTGAATGCCAATATTAATAATTTCCTGGACTGTTATAAATATATAGGTTTTCCAAAAATGCTTCAAGGCATTACCTACAGTAAAACCTGAGTTTACAGAACACTAATGGGATCAAAGGAATAAGGAATTTATACACAGGTGCAGGTGGTCTTTATATACAGATTCTTTTGGTTGAAATATGAACCAACAGGACCTTTGATCTTAAATTAAAGGTGGCTTTTATATAAAGGTGGTGGCTATAACAACAATGTTTTATTGTATAATAAATTTACTGATATTTCTATTTCACAGTTCATCTTAGCTTGCAGGGATACTGTACATCTAATTATAAAAGTTATTTCAGAACGAGATATGACTTGTGCATAAACATGATTTTTCAAAATAATACATAAAATGGTACCTAATTTATTTGGATTACCAAAAATTGTACATTAATTCTTAAACTTTCAACTGTACCTTAAATGATCCCCTAATAAATGTGATAAGATTTCTGCATACAGGAAATAAAATCAGCATACAGTTTAAATTAAGTACAGCTGCACTTGCTCTAGCCCACGCCAATGCTGGCTGAAAATAAAAAGTAGAAAATCCTTTACAAATCTGGACACATAAATAGCAACAACCAAAATATAAAATAACAAGTGATATTAATGGACCTTAACTTCAACCCTAACAAAATATAAGTCTGAGACTCTTGGGCTAAAAATTCTAATATATACATAGAGGACATAGAGCCAATTTCCCATTAAATTTCGCAAACATTTCAGTATTTTGATTAAATGTGTGTTTTTGAATTGTTTTTATTATGCCTTGGTAACACTAGTTAAAAACAGTAGTTTATGATTCACAGACCATCTTTGACTGTTTAAATTCAAATTTCACTATGCCAGATCCCAGGAAGAGTTTGTGACTTCGCATGTTTAGGAGTTTTGATCTGTGTTTTTCTAAGGGCACTCTGGTTTTCCCATCCTTCCAGTACTAACAATCTTTAAAACTTCACCATACTATTTATTTTTAATAGATATGGGATGATACTTTTGGTTTTTTTTACGACAAAGAGTTGATAGAGTTTAACGTCTACATGGGGCCTTGCAGCCATTATGCAGACAGAGTTGAAAAATTTTGAGAATTTTGTGCTTTTAGTAATGTGAAATACTCATTCATGAAGAAAGACGTCAGCACCATGTTGGGAGGTCCAGGAGCCGGCTGTGCAAGTTGACAGGTAGTTGCTTCGCGGGAACACCAGAGTGGTCACTCGGCCATGCCATTCGCTGCAGCGCCGTACTAGCAGAACGAGCCTGGAAGTGGGTAGTTGTACCCCGGCTGACCTGGAGGAAGAGGCCTGTGGCATAGCTGGAGTCTTTTGAGTTCTGTCGCTGCCATGGCTGTGAGTTGGTTTAGTGCTGCGGCTGCCGGTGTGGGTGGTGGTAGTGGTAGGACCGACTTCCCCGTGTTAAGCGGCACACCGAAAGTCGGTTTGCTGAAAACATGATCAGCTACTCCACCTGGTGTGATACTTTTCGTTAACCGGCTTTGGTGGAGCTTGACCCGGAGCTGGTCTGGATGGCTGGTTTTTCCTGGCTGGCACTGGACAAGTGTGACAGAAAACCTGTCCTTAGTCTCCTTCAGTATGAAGGAGATAGGTCGTCCTTTTAGGACGGATCCTAAAAGGATGGAGAAAGCTGGTGGCAAACTGGTAGATAAGTCCATGTTGGCAGTCCAAGCGTTCAGAGAGGTATGATGAATGATATCATATGAATGAATGAAATGATTTTGGTTTTTTTAATGTCTGACACACTTTACTCACCCCCAGTATACCTCTGGTATAGTAATACTTGTGAGATGTCTGACACATTCTATTTACCCCCAAGTAAAGCTCTAGTATAATAATGCTCAAGAGATGTCTGACACATTTTACTTACCCCAAGTATAGCTCTGGTATAGTAATACTCAGGAGATGTCTGACACATTTTACTTACCCCAAGTATAGCTCTGGTATAGTAATACTCAGGAAATGTCTGACACATTTTACTTACCCCAAGTATAGCTCTGGTATAGTAATACTCAGGAAATGTCTGACACATTTTACTTACCCCAAGTATAGCTCTGGTATAGTAATACTCAGGAGCTGTCAGACACATTTTACTTACCCCAAGTATAGCTCTGGTATAGTAATACTCAGGAAATGTCTGACACATTTTACTTACCCCAAGTATAGCTCTGGTATAGTAATACTCAGGAAATGTCTGACACATTTTACTTACCCCAAGTATAGCTCTGGTATAGTAATACTCAGGAGCTGCCAGACACATTTTACTTACCCCAAGTATAGCTCTGGTATAGTAATACTCAGGAGATGTCTGACACATTTTACTTACCCCAAGTATAGCTCTGGTATAGTAATACTCAAGAGATGTCTGACACATTTTACTTACCCCAAGTATAGCTCTGGTATAGTAATACTCAGGAGATGTCTGACACATTTTACTTACCCCAAGTATAGCTCTGGTATAGTAATACTCAGGAGCTGAATGACACATTTTACTTACCCCAAGTATAGCTCTGGTATAGTAATACTCAGATGTCTGACACATTTTACTTACCCCAAGTATAGCTCTGGTATAGTAATACTCAGATGTCTGACACATTTTACTTACCCCAAGTATAGCTCTGGTATAGTAATACTCAGGAGCTGTCCGACACATTTTACTTACCCTAAGTATAGCTCTGGTATAGTAATACTCAGATGTCTGACACATTTTACTTACCCCAAGTATAGCTCTGGTATAGTAATACTCAGGAGATGTCTGACACATTTTACTTACCCCAAGTATGGCTCTCGTATAGTAATACTCAGGAGATGTATCAAATCTTAGGTAGGTAACAACAAAATATATTATGTTTACAATGAGCCAAACTCCCTATAAAACAAATGAAAACATCACATATTAAAAGAGATATTTGATTAATTAAAATTACAAAGTTATAGAAATCAACCAGCAAAAGATTTTTTGGAATTCAAAGGAGTAGATATAAGGGCAATATTTTGCCTCAAAATCCATTCAAAAAATCTTTTATTTTTTCTTTATAAAAAAGTTATTTTTTATATATTTTTTAAAAACATTTTTATGTCAATTTAGTTAATTCACTGTTTTTGTTTTTGTTTTTTTTAAAAGTAACTTTTTAACATCAAAGTTAGTCACTTTTGTATTGCAAAAGATAAATTTATTTGATAAGTGTCAGGACTGACTGCTTTTGTAAGCCATAAAAAGTCTATTGCAGGGGTTGTGGTCTTTAAAACTGTTAACTAGGTGGCTTGGCATTGAAGTCCGATTCAACCAATATAAAAAATATTTAAACAGAAACCTTACTCTCTTCCACAATGGAATTATTCAGACAGAAGAAATTTGGGAGTTTTTAGAAAAGTAAATTGTGTCCTTCCTTTAAGACTGTCTAATTTTATCCTCTGTATCACTCTTTTTTTACACATACCCATTAAATTCTGTGTAAAATATCTGTGTAAAATGTTTGAAATGTTATTTTTCATAGAGATGTTTAAAATGGTTTGATTCCATCATTCTTAGACCCCTTCAGTCGAAAATATACTTTAGCGCAGGGTTAATAGATAAGATATAGATATAAGATATTTATTTCCTTTTTTATGCACAATTTTTGCAATTTCAAACCAAGTACTTGCATACTAGTATTATTTTCCCTTCGTGCAGCAAGACAGCTTTCACGCAGGATGTAGTTGTACCGATATTTAACACAAAAAGTACTTTAAAGTCAACCCAAACACATATGTTAATATGAGCAAGCTTTGTCGTTGTTGTCCTTGTAACAGTAAGTAGATTAAGATGTTGTAATTCCTACATGACTCTTGACAATTGTTTCCTTGACAATTCAAATTTGATCAATCATTCAGGAAATCCAACAGTACTTACAGGAAGTTTGAGCACTTACACTTACAACAGTATCAGTCCATGAGATTATCCAGAACAAGTATTACTATATACTTATATCAAATAAGATTACTGGGTATCTTTACATGAGAAATAAGTTGTTAATTATTGAAAAAGTACAAAACATAGCAACAAGCCATAAGGCTTACCATTGATGTACAGATCAGGATCAGGATGACAAAAGTCTTGAAAAACCTATTGGTATTAGAAATCTAAAGATTTGAAAAAAATATTCTAGAAATCCACAAGATAACTAAGTACCGGTGTATGCAAATTAGGAGGCTGAACACTAATATATAGATAACATGAGAGATACTTCTTATGAATTTCATTTTTATTCTTTTCAAGACTCTCTCAAAATCTGTTTTTAGGGGACATGATTATGAGTTCCATGAGTTCAATTTTCAGTTGGAACAGTCTGAAATGAGATTTTAAATATCAACAATTATTTTGTCTGTTTTTTTCTCAGAAGGTTACAATCAGTTGTTAGTCATATACATAATTATATTTCAATCAAGCACAAATTTCCTCTCTGATCAATGACAACAAAATAAAATGACATAAGATGATCATGGAAAAAACTTGCGAACTACTGTTGTATCCAGTACTTAAATTGAAGTTCTTTTTAATAACTATGCTTAAAAACCTAACTGTTTCCAAAATATTAGCAACTAAATTTGAGATAATCTAGAGTTATTTTGATCTCCTTGCATAATTAAGTGATACTAGCAAACATTCTAGTTTTCTATTGTAAATGTGTGTATTTCATTTAGGGTCAATGGTTGTACCATTTCATTCAATGCCAGTGCAAATTCATAATTCTTGTAATGAGTGGTCAATTGGACTAAGTTTTTTTGTACCAGCGGTTTGGATTATATGTTCAAAGTCAGTATTTTTTTCAGGTGCTTGTCCAATGTTGGAAATAGTTATTTTATAACCGGTGTTTTAATGGCCAGGTGTCAGTCAGTAGTCAGTTTTTTAAACAACATTCTCAATACATTTTATTAATTTGATGTATATAGACAAGTACACATTTCAAAGTTTTACAGCTACAATTTCTAAAGTTATGTGGTTTTTATTTTATTTATGACTGCAGTTGGTAATATGGCATTTAATCTGCTTATTACAAAACAATATTATAAAGGAATATAGATATAAATAAAATAATATACCAAAAGACACATTTCCTAATTTGGTACTGAAATTATTAAAATCAAAAATGAAACCTGTTAAAAGTTTATGGTTAATTTTTAGCGCATTTAGCAGTAAAAAAAATAAAACCGCTTCATCATCTTGAAAAATATAACACATACCACTGCTATCCATCTAGGAATATCATTTAGGATGATTGCCCCCGGCATTTTTCCAACAGGTAGATTGTTTCACAGCTCCGCCGTTCTCTTTATACAATGATTAATACAATGGTTAAATAGTTGTCAATGACATGCTGTAATAAACTTCCTTTAAATTTTAAGGACACGAATATCAGTTTTACTATAATTTGTGTTCTATTTGAAATCGATATCTTTGAATGAAAAACGGTTCCGATCTACAGAGGCGTGGCCTTAAACATTGATAAAGAAATGACAAGTTTTGTTAATATGGTGTCTCAATGCAGTCGTCTTGTAGATGATGCATTATCTTTCCATAAAACCTATTTGTTTTTAGTGTAATCATTCACGTGGAGAATCCGGAAGTAAATATACACAACCACGCCCCCGCCAGTTTAATAAAGGGGCATAATAAAAGTTGATAAACCCGCGAAATTTAACTTTGATTTCGTTGATAAACAACCGAATTTTCGCTAATAATAATACTGATAAAAACTTTCATAATCCTTCCCAAACTGTTTGTGACAACACCAGCAAATCGATATCAATTATTACCAAGAATAATCAAATCAACAATTCTGAAAACTCCATGAAACCAACAAACAAGGTATCATCATATCAACCATCCCGGAAACACCATCAAACCAAACAAGGTATCAACAAATCAACCATCCTAGCAAACCATCAAAACAAAATCACCCAGAAATTATCAAATTAACCATCATAAGAAAACCATCAAACCAATCTTTAAATAAACAATTCTGGAAACTCCATCAAACCAACAAACAAGGCATCAAATAATCAACCTTCCTAGTAACCACCATCAAATAAACCAACAAGGCATCAACAAATCAACAATCCTGGCAACACCTTTAAACCAAAACAATCCAGAAATCATCAAATCAACCATCTTGACATAACTTTTAAACCATCCACCTAAGCATAATAAAATCAACCATCCTAGCACCAGCATCAAACTAACCAACCAAATATTACAAATTAATTATTCTGACAATCACAAAAACTCGCCAACTAAGCATCATCAAACCAACCATCCTGGCAAACCATGAAATCAAAATCATCCAGAAATTATCAAAATAACCATCATAAGAAAACCATCAAACCAACCAACCAGGCATCATCAAATAAACCATCATGGCAACACCAAAAAGCATGGCAACACCAACAACCAACCAACCTGATGTCCTAATAAACCCTCCCTGAAACATCATCAAATCAACCACCAAGGCAACACAATCAACCAACCAACATGTCATCATAAAACTCAATGCTTCTGGCAACACTATCAAACCCCAAACAACAAGGAATCATCAAATTAATCCTCCTGGCACAGCCATCAAACCAAACAACAAGGTAACAACAAATCAATCCTCCTGGCACAGCCATCAAACCAAACAACAACAAATCAATCCTCCTGGCACAGCCATTAAAACAAACAACAAGGTAACAACAAATCAATCCTCCTGGCACAGCCATCAAACCAAACAACAAGGTAACAACAAATCAATCCTCCTGGCACAGCCATCAAACAACAAGGTAACAACAAATCAATCATCCTGGCACAGCCATCAAACCAAACAACGAGGCATTAAAAAATCAATCCTCCTGGCACAGCAAACCAAACAACAAGGTAACAACAAATCAATCATCCTGGCACAGCCATCAAACCAAACAACAAGGTAACAACAAATAAATCCACCTGGCACAGCCATTAAACCAAACAACAAGGTAACAACAAATCAATCATCCTGGCACAGCCATTAAACCAAACAACAAGGTAACAACAAATCAATCCTCCTGGCACAGCCATCAAACCAAACAACAAGGTAACAACAAATCAATCCTCCTGGCACAGCAAACCAAACAACAAGGTAACAACAAATCAATCATCCTGGCACAGCCATTAAACCAAACAACAAGGTAACAACAAATCAATCCTCCTGGCACAGCCATCAAACCAAACAACAAGGTAACAACAAATCAATCATCCTGGCACAGCCATCACACCAAACAACGAGGCATTAAAAAATCAATCCTCCTGGCACAGCAAACCAAACAACAAGGTAACAACAAATCAATCCTCCTGGCACAGCCATCAAACCAAACAACAAGGTAACAACAAATAAATCCACCTGGCAAAGCCATCAAACAACAAGGTTACAAATCAATCCTCCTGGAACAGCCATCAAACCAAACAACAAGGTAACAACAAATCAATCCTCCTGGCACAGCCATCAAACCAAACAACAAGGTAACAACAAATCAATCTTCCTGGCACAGCCATCAAACAACAAGGTAACAACAAATCAATCCTCCAGGCACAGCCATCAAACAAAACAACAAGGTAACAACAAATCAATCCTCCTGGCACAGCCATTAAACCAAACAACAAGGTAACAACAAATCAATCCTCCTGGCACAGCCATCAAACCAAACAACGAGGCATTAAAAAAACAATCCTTCTGGCACAGTCATCAAACCAAACAAAAGAGGTATCAACAAATAAACAATCCTAACAACACTATCAAACCAACCATCTTGGCAAACCATCAAATCACAATCATCCAGAAATCATCAAATCAACCATTCTAAGAAAACCATCAAACCAACCAACCAGGCAACATCAAATCATGAAAACACCATCAACCAAGTCATCATAACAAGAGGCCCATGGGCCTTAACGCTCACCTCAAGATATGGCCAAAATTTGCAAAATACATACAATATTCTTATATACATGCCTATACAAAAAGCTAATAGTTTCCAAGATAAAAAACAATTTAGTTTTTTTATGCACCTATGACTTTGACCTTTGAATGTATGACCTTAAGCCATATATCAAAATGATCGCCATGTCAATACCTACAATATTCTAGTATATATATGCCTAAGCAAAAAGTTAATAGTTTTCAAGATAATTAACAATTTGAGTCTTCTTGTGCATCTATGATCTTGACCTTTGAATGCAAGACCTTGAATTATACATCAAAATGATCGCCATATCAATTCCTACAATATTCTAATATACATGCCTATGCAAAAAGTTAATAGTTTCCAAGATAATTAACAATTTCAGTCTTTTTATGAACCTATGACCTTGACCTTTGAACGTATGACCTTGAGCCATATATCAAAATGATCATCATGTCAATATCTACAATATTCTAAGATATATGCCTATGCAAAAAGTTCAAAGTTTTCAAGATAATTAACAATTTAAGTTTTTATAAGCAAAAAATAACATTTTAGGAGTAACAACTCCTACATGCATTATCATATAGTTACGAAACTTTGTATCTTTTTATATTTTGTCATAGGGAACATTTTGACAATGTTTTGATATTATATCTCTTAAAACTTTGAAGAAAATAGCCTAAAACTGCAAAATTACAACCTAGGACATAACTTTGAACTTTGACCTTGACCCAATTTTGAAGGTTATTTCAAGAAAAAGTCCAAACTAAAAACCCCATGTCGATATCTGTTCAAATAGCCAAGTTATAACAATTTTAAGCCATTTTACGAGATTTTAAAAATTAAATGCAAAAACACACAACCCATTTCCGACCACATTTCACCAAATGAACAAACTATAGACTAAAGACCCTAGGGAAGCCAAATATCACATCAGATTTTTCCTCCAATCATCGGTTTTGGAGAAGAATATTTTGAAAGATTTTTGGACCCCTAGGTCACCTTGACCTAGTTTTAGTAGCCATGGCAACGCCATGAACAAATCTGAATTGCATCAGCCCCTATATGCTTCCAACCAAGTACATGTATCATTGAAATCTGTCCAGCAGTTTTGAAGGAGAAGTTGAAAATAGGTGTTAACGATGCACACACACATGCACACACATACACATGCCGTGCCATGCCATAAGCATGACCTTTTGGTCAGGTGAGCTAAAAATCATTACTTCTGGCAACACCATCAAACCAAACCAATCAGGAATCAACAAATCACCCATCTTGATAACCCCATTTTACCAAACAACAAAGCAACATAAAAGCAACCATCCTTGCAAAACCATCAAATTAACCAGCATGATGTCCTCAATAAACCGTTCCAGCAACACCATCAAACCAAACAAGGCATAAAAAAATAAACCCTCCCAACAACACCATCAAACCAAACAACCTAAAGTCCTCAAATAAACCTTCCCAACAACACCATCAAACCAAACAATCTGAAGTCCTCAAATAAACCCTCCCAGCAACACCATCAAACCAAACAAGGCATCATAAATAAACCCTCCCAGCAACACCATCAAACCAAACAACCGGAAGTCCTCAAATAAACCCTCCCTGCAACACCATCAAACCAAACAACCTGAAGTCCTCAAATAAACCCTCCCTGCAACACCATCAAACCAAACAACCGGAAGTCCTCAAATAAACCCTCCCTGCAACACCATCAAACCAAACAACCTGATGTCCTCAAATAAACCCTCCCTGCAACACCATCAAACCAAACAACCTGAAGTCCATAAATAAACCCTACCAGCAACACCATCAAACCAAACAACCTGAAGTCCTCAAATAAACCCTTCCAGCAACATCATCAAACCAAACAACAAGGTATCATAAAATAAACCCTTCCAGCAACATCATCAAACCAAACAACCTGAAGTCCTCAAATAAACCCTCCCAGCAAAACCATCAAACCAAACAACAAGGCATCATCCAATCAACCTTATGTCAACTTTTTTAACTACTATCTACAAATCTGTAACACGTTTTTAGAAAAGTCTCTAATATAAACAGTAAAACAAATCATATTAACAAAACTCAGAAGGACAAAACAAAACATGGAAAAAGAAACCCCAAGATTATCAATGAAAACATTCACTTACCACAAAGCTGACAAATTAGAAACCACAATTACAAACTAATTGACAGAACATTAACAACTATGATCTAATTAATATTATGGTACCTGATTTCACACTTTATCTAAGAAAACAAACTACACAATATAAAAACTATTCATATTTAAAAAATTCAAAAGAACAAAGCGATACACAAACAAGACATCTTAATATCACCAATAAACATTCTCTACAAAGCTACAAGACAGACCACATCTTATGCATACATGAACTTGTTCTTAGATTAATCCTTAGAGATTAATAAAGTTGTTTTCATCAAAAATAGCTAAAAATGCTGATGCAACATAAACATTACAACCGACAAATCAAGCCAACCTACAAATTAAACCCACACAAAAAGAAGACAATTGCATCAAATCATCAGTCAACTTTATATTTATAATCAACAAAAACTACCTATAAGTTCAGTAAACCAAAAAATCAAGAAAATAGACTTAAATTCATGATTCTAGGTAATACTGCGAAATTTCATGCAAGATTTTATTACATATCCAGGTACATGTATAAATGTATACTCTTGGTTTTCTCCTTTATTATTTTGTTTTGTTTTTGAGCATTATTTTGGTGACTCTAGCTATTGCAAAAACATATAGGTATGCAACAGTTAGTATAATGCTACAATTTTCCTCCATTTAACTTCAAATATGTGTGGTTCATGTGCAAGAAAACCTGTAAATTTCATAAACTCTAGTCTTATGTTAAACATTTTTTATTTAGCCAACAGCACTGCATATACATTTATATTGGTACAACAGCTTGAGATTCACTATTATTTTTAATTAGCAATCACATTTTCTACTACTTATTGTGTTTAAACACTGAACAATTAGTCATGAAAAATGGAAATAATTATGTAACATAAAACATCATTTCCATCACTTCATAGTTTTTTTTTTTCTTCTACTTCAACTAATTTTGGTCCGTTTCTTTAATTTTTCACTATAATGATTTTTCTTTATTTTTTAATAACTAGATCTCTAAATCACAATTTAAATCAGTATATTTTGTTTATTAAGTCTGATCTGCCACTTTATCTGTTGATTGTTTAACAGTTTCTTCTTTTTCTTCTTGTTTTTTTTCAGCTTTTAATACTGCTTCTTGTCGTTTCTTTATCTTCTTCATTGCAGCATCTCTGATTCGTTTCTGTACTTTATTTTGAGCATCTGATTCTAACTTTATATATTTTTCCATAGCCTTCCTCATATCAATCTCATCTGGAATATGCACATATCTCACATTAATGCCTTGTACAAAGAAACTATCAAAGTTTGTCACGTTACCTCTATATGATTTATAACACACATTAGACATTGAAATATTCATGTATCCATCAACATGGTCAACTCTCCCTGTCACTGTATTTTCATTCCTCAGTTCGACCGTGGTAACCTTTCCCTCTACTGCTTTAAGTAGACAAATAAGAGTGTTCTTGATATAATAGTTTTCTCTAGCAGCTGCAGCCATTTCAACAAACAATCAAATTAAGCACATGGTGTTATTCGGGTTATGTTCGAAAACGAAAGTAGAATTTATCGCTTATGCATTAAAGAATAAATAAAAAATATTTAGTTCTTCGATTACTACTGTATATTTATAACTTTAAAATAAGAAAATCGTATTAATCTCTTTGAAAGTTCAAATTCTGGATATAAAAGACAAATTACGAATCTCTACATTTTTTTTTATTATTAACATAAGCGACAAAAACACTAAAGATGAAGTATGGCGCCAGATTTGACGAAAAATAGCTATGGCCGATACATGTACAGTTAATCTTCTGTAATTTTCAGCAGTATTCGTTTGATATTTACTATGTGAAAATACTTATATTTATATGAAATGCAAGGAGTGAAATTCCCACGATTGATCTTTCTGAGAATGACATCGGATGCGGAGTCCACACTCGATGAAGCAGCTGTCTGTTTGACTGACTGTAGGAAACTGTTCCAAGCAGGGCAATTCCACGAGGCTTGTAACAAATTAAATACCATACATACAGATAAAGTTAAAAATTTGAAAGAAAGTTTGTTATTGTCAAATGATAGAATTGTTTGTGGTTATATGAAGGTAGGATGTTGTACAATATTTTAATTACATTATAGGGTTAGGTGATTGGTTTACTAACTGGAAATTACAACAGATTGTTATAAAATTCAGTGAAATTATTTGTTATAATTACAAAGTGGTTAGACAACTAATACTGCATATTTTCTGAAAAATATTTGTTTTATTTTCCATCATGAGTGCAAAAATACACTGAAGTCCAAAATGAGCTGAATATAGATCAAACATGTATATACTAGTAATGGGAATCTCTGTATGAATGTATGAGTGATAACAATAACAACACAACAAAATCTAAAAATATTCTGAAAAATGAAAATAAGTTTTTTTGTCTTTTTGTTTTTTTTTTTTTTTGGTTTTTTTTTCTGTATAAAAAGTAACATCATTTAACTGAAATTATGTTTTATGTATCTAAACAATCTGATTTCCATTTTTTTAATCATGGCAATTTTGTAATTTTTCAATTTGATCTTTGTTATGATAATGTCTTGTAATATATTTTATGCTCATTTTTGTTTTTTCAGCTTTTGTCAAATGATGGTAAGAAGATTTCATCAACACAGAAGAATCATATTGAAGATCAGTTGAAAATAACACTTAATAAAATAAAAAGTAGGTTGAGTTAATTCTAATGATTTTTTTTTATTAAGGTTAAGATATAACATTTATGACCGACTTAATAGCTTAGAAATAAATTTGTGTCATTCTTATGTTAACAATTGAATAAAAAATTGAGTTTTGCATTTTCCATGTTTAAGCTATATTACTTGTTCTTTTCATGACTATCAGTAGTAAATTCACTTCTAGCTAACTAGCCGTGAATAGCTGTAATAATGCTGATTCAGCTTTAAACAATTACTCACTCACTCACTCTAGCTAAAATTCTAAAACCAATGTAGCTGATTCTAAACTTCTTTACATTGTACATATATTTTATTGATTGTTTTTTTATTTTTAGGTGTTCCTGTTTCTCAAGATTTAATCTGTACGGAAATACTGGTGCTGTTTAATTATATTTTCATTATAGTCCTTATTTATGAAGACATTACAACACATGACCATCATATTGATGATCTGATTTTGAAAACATTAAAACGAGGTAAATGGCAAAGGATGGAAATTAGGCTTAATATTTAATTTTGAAGATTTTGTGATCAAGTTATAAAAATTATGAGTGTCTCAATATTACACCATTTCCAGTATAATGGAAGATTTTAATTTTGTCATCATAGTAAATTGTTTATTAAGCACTTCCTTATCTTTCTAGATTTTATGGAGATTTTAGTTATTTTAGGCATGGCAAATGTTTATTGTGCATTTGCTTGTACCATGCCACAGGTAACTTTACACCGTAATTATAACAATATGGTCAAATCTTAATGTATCAAATAAAAAAAATTAGAACGAAAATATTAAAGTTAAACTCTAGAAAAAATATTTTCCTGAAGAAATTTATATAGATGAAACCCAGAACAAAGTGTAGTTAAAAGACATACTATTTCTGCAAGTTTAATACAAAGTTGTAATATGTTTGTATTCTATTTTCAGTCTTGCAAAGTATAAGTAGAAGATTGAAGATAAATCAGACAGGCGATGTTTTATCTATGCTAAATGATATTTTCCTTTTGCTTACAAGAAGTAAGTCATTTGGTAAGTAATATTTATATTTCCTACATAATTGAACATTTAGTACTTGAATTTCATTTCTTTCTTTTCTTTTTTTTTTTTGTGAAATTATAACTTTGCAACCTGTGAAAATTTCATTAATAAAATACATGCTTTAAAAACTATTGATTCCAACTTTTATCAAGCTATAATACAGTTATACTGCTTTCAGTTAAATATGACACTTGCATTTGTTTCAGATACAGAAATAATTTTGAGTTGTTTGATCAATCTGTGTTGTATAAGAAGTATTTGCTTGTTTTGGTCAGGAAGAATTGAAGAAGCCATTTCGTGTTTGATAATGTTCAGGAATGAAAACATCATATCTTCAGAGGTTAGTAGATTTGTCATTGTATATCTTATATCAGTTTTAAATTAGAGAAATAGATATCGCAAATTGAAACATACTACCAGATATTACTTTTTGTTCAATATTCAGTTTATGGAAAGTAAAATTATTAAAAAATGACAAAATGGTATATTTCCAGGACATTTATTCAAATCTTTTTTAGATAAATCTCATTTAATAATTAAAAGATAGTATATTCCTGAATGTTATATTGTCTTTGAATATGTTTACAATAGCTATAAATCAGGAATTTGCTGGAAAAAGTTTTTTCAATGAAAAAACTTTTACACACAAAATGGATGAATAGAAATTGAGAATCACACAAAGTATGATGTATTTCTAACCTTTTTTCCAGATGAACATCAAAGCATTGCCATTAATATTTCCTATAAGTTTGTTATTGAATGGTGGAATTGAAGCAAGTTCTAACATTGATTCAGGAGATAAAGTTAATCTATTGTTAGGATTATTATATTACAAAGCTAATGATCAGATGAAATGTGTGGAGTGTTTAAAGCATGTGGAATATAGACCATGGCTGCCATTCACTAAGTATCTAATCGGTAAGACAATTATGCCCATATCTTAGTCATTGAATGTTAATATTATGTTCAGATGTTTTCTGGATTTTTAATAGTTTAGGAATAGGTATGGTTAACTTAGTGGCAGAGAGGGGAAAGCACTCACTTATATTGATGAAAGTTGCGGGTACAACGCAGTGTCTATATTTGGCAACAATTTTTTAAGACAGCTTAAATTGGGACACAACAATATTTTATGTGAAATTAACATGTTAAGAAATAATTATGATGATTGTTAAAATCTCAATCATGTTGATGACCAATCAGTTTTTAAATGGGGGAAGGGGGTTGGTACATTTTATTACAAAGTCATCATATCTGTTCATTTTTAATGTGCTAATATTAATTTGTTGTATTTTGTTTCGATAGTTTTTTTTATTGTTTTTTGTTACTGTTACTAATTTAATTGTTAATATTCTCCTGCTAAATGTTTTATTTGATCTATTATAACAGGTTATATCCATTATGAAGAAGAAAAATACAGTGACTGTATACTTGTGTTAAAACGAAGAAAAGACAACTCTGATGGGACTACCAGTAACACTGATAATGACTGTGAAAGGATGGATGAGGAATATACATTGGGTCATGATGCTGCCAGAATACAAGCTTTAAGTAGCAATCTTTCTGCATTATGTTTATCTGAAATGGTTAGTAAATTTAGTCAAGGTAGAACTTCAATAAAAAAATAATAATTTTCAAATACCAAGGAAAAATGGAAGAAATTATATTGTTCAAACACTACTTTTTATAATGATCCTTTCTAATTCAAAACTTGAAGATAAAACTGATGTCTAATGCATCTTAATTTTTTGAAGTTTTAATATTGTCACTAAAGAATCAGTTACCAGTAAGATAATTGATTCTGAATCTATGTTTTAACTTCAGTGTTTGGATGTGATTATAACCTGTTCCAATACATGTCATTAGACAAAAATCCTAATTTCATGGTCAGTATTTTCTTTTCATTTAATATGTGGAGGAACTTGAGAGATTAAGGGTACACACCTATGATTCAAATGTTGAGCATCAGGGAAGTTATGTTCTTAGCAAGACATTTAGATTCATATTGTCCCAGTCCACCTAGCTGATCAATTAATGGGTACTGCCCGAAAAGCTTAGTGTTAAGCTTAAAATAGATTCAATCTATTATTCTTCATTGCTTCATGTCATGAAAACTCAAATAGCCCCTGCCTGTGGAGCTATAAGGTTTTGGACAGACTTCGAGTTTTAATTAATTTGATATTATAATCTTATGATGTGAAAGAAAGTAGTATAATTGCAATGTCTGATGAAAAAATGGCTGACGAGGGGAAAAAAAAATTGATCAACATCTAGAATTATGGTTTTTGATATTCCTGACCAAAAAAAAAGATGTTATGGATTAGGTGTACAGGTGAGTTGTATTTCTGATTGTTTTTATTCATTAAAATTTTGATATACCAGTTTAGGTTGTGTTCTACTTTCATATTAAATAATATCCATGTTTCATGTGATTTTTTATTTTATTTTTCAGAAGAAATCTTACTGTGCTATACAGAAATATAAAGAGGCCTTACAGATAGACTTCACCTACCTACAGCCACTGTATAATATATCACTAGAATACAGAAAGATGTGTCTACATGATGCAGAACTTGAATCACTGAATCTTATGACTATAGTGAGCATTAATTATATTCAAATTAAATGTTAAAAACCAAGTTACAGTTATATTGTTGATAACATTCTAAAACCCTGTACATCATCATTGCATCTTTTCAGGAAAAACGAAAACTGTTTTAAGACCCAGTTATTGTTACTTATTTGTTAATCCTTACTTATGAGAAATTTAGAGATAGATTATAATTCTTGAATAGGTAATGTGTTTTTCTTTACAATATATATACTGTATAAGTATTTATTTTGGCTGTGTATTAATATTGGCGCTTTTGGTGTTAACTTAATTTCCGCCAAAATTAATACACTTAAACCACTTAAACATTAATTTTAGCTCACCTGACTAAGGGGAAACCATGTCAGCACCAGTATTAATACATGCTAAATGTTTGAGATCCATGGGAACGCCAAATATAATACACACTAATATAGATACTTATACAGTATATATATATATATATATATATATATCAAAACAAACAAACATTTCATGACTATTTTTTGGTTTATGCTGAAACTTTTTATATTTATCTAGATTTTGACGTTTAAGATTTTCACATAACTTTTTAAATTTTTGTCAAAACCCCATATCTCTTATTATTTCTAGCTGCAAATAGCTGCAATATGGCTGATGCAGCTTTAAACAATAATTCACTCACTCGCCCATATCTTTATTTTTAATACATGTATATGTCATCTTGTCATCTTTATCACATTACATGAAGGTTAATGGGAAGTTAAGTTATAATCTCCATAGTAAGTTCATAGTTCACACATTTGGTAATCATCAATATTATTATTACTGTATCTTTGTTTAACTGTATGGAAAAGTCTAGTTAAACTCACCTAGAAATATGATATCTGGTAGTTAACATGTATTTAAGTAATAATAAAATTATACGAAATTTATTGAAGTATGATTTCAATTCCATGAAATCATATATGGTACTGAGGTAGTTACGTGAGATGACGTCAGCTTGTTTCCCATCAGTATTCAGAGCAAACAAATGCCTGGATTTCCACCCAAAAAGGGCACGGGTGGGTTGGGCACGTGGAATTCATGGAATTGAAATCATACTTCAATAAATTTCGTATAATTTTATTATTCCATTTCATCAAATATGGTACTGAAGTAGTCACGTGAGAGTTTTAGAGACATCCAGGCTTTTGTAATTTTTTTTTTTTTTTTTAAATAAAAAACATATAACACGCTTTGTCTATGTACAATATTTACATTTACTTTCTTCAGTTTTGGTTTAAAACTGCTGTAGCAAAAGAAGTGTCAACAGTAACTGGTTTTCGGTAATATTTACGAAATGTTGACTCTGCTGTCCAACCTGCTGTTCTCATAATTGTTGCCAGAGGAACTTTACACTTATTATAAACATTTGAAACAGATGCAGAACGCACACTATGTGGTTTAAATATGTCAAGGTTCACACCTGACAAACTAAGTACAGTTTTGACCCACCGCGCGATAGTATCCTTGGTGATGCTGCGATAAGGTCTGCAATAACTAATGAAAAGGGAAGTTTCATTTTTTCGAAAATCAATTGTTCTCTGAAGATCATGTTTTTAAAGTGTTACAATACACATATTTGCATTAGGTGTATATTTTTCAAAGACAATTACTGACAAATGAAAATCTGGCTTGGTTTGTTTTAATAAATCGCCTATCCGTATTTTTACAAATTGATCACTGAATTCAATGTTTCTTATGTCTATAGGATGAATAGACTGAACCCGTTGACCTGACAATAAACATAAAAGCACAGCCACTTTTAAAGTCAATGATTTCAAATTTATAGCTGATGAGCAATTAATAGTGTCTAAGTAATTCAAATCGCTATTAACATTCTAAGTCACATTGTATCTTGGCAGGGACGGTCTCAAAATGAAAATTCCTCTCATAAAACGTTTTATAAGTGACTGTTTTTCTATGTCAGTTTCCGTATCCAATACGTTGAAAAATGAGCTAAGCGCAGAACGAGCCTTATTGATGGCACTGTAACCGAAACCGGATTTGTAAAGTGAGGCTAGAAAATTCAAAATATTTGTTTCATTTGATGAAACGGGATCAATACACCGTGACTGGCAAAAATGAACCCATCTTTTGAGATAATTCCCATATTGTTGCTTGGTGGAATTTTTCCATGACTGCAATATGACTTGAACAGTGTCTTCCGAAAGTCCTCGCTCTTCAAGTGATTTCCTGATACTCGAAAAACTGCTAAATGTAGCTTTTGAAGAAGAGGATGAGTTTCCAAATGTCCGTCTATTGTTAATAAATCCATTGTTACTGGTGGAAAAACTGGACAGTCCACTACCATTTTCAATAATTTCGGAAACCAAACTTGTGTCGGCCACACTGGCGCTACTATCATCGCTTCCGTCTGTTCTTTTTCTATTTTCTGCAGAACTAATCCAATGACACTGAAAGGAGGAAAAATATACATATAGTTTGTACAATTCGTCCAAGATTGTTTAAATGCATCAACCGCTTGTGCATGGGGATCAGGTTTCCATGAAAAATAACAGGACATTTGACAATTTAAACGTGAAGCGAATAAGTCAATATCAGGTTTACCATACATGCGACAAATATTATTGAAAACCGCTGGTTTTAGCATCCACTCAGCATCCAAATTAATATCTCTTGATTCCTCATCTGCCTGCTTATTATCAACGCCGGGTACATGCTCTGCTGATAACCAGAGTTTTCTTGTAATTGCAAAGCACCAAATTTCTCTAACCACTTCATTTAAATACTTTTTATTTGACCCTTGTTTGTTTATTGAAATTACCGCAACAGTGTTATCGCTTCTAATTCTTATGTGGCAGTCTCGCATAGTTCTACAAAATGATTGTAAAGATAACAAAACGGCCTTCACATCCAGAAAATTTATGTGTTTGTCTTTCTCTAATGATGTCCAGAGACCCCCAGTTGAACTCTTTCCATAAACCCCGCCCCAACCAGATTTGCTTGCGTCCGTAAAAATATCACAAGAAGGGGCGGAGTTGTAAATACATTTATATAGTTTATCAATGTTTTCTAACCACCACTGTAAATCATTTAAACAACTACTTGATAAATGGACAGTAGCATCGTAATTGCCTTTACAAATTTTTAATGATTCGGTCTTAAATATCTCTAATCGTTTATAAAATACGGTACCGTGAGGTACACTAGGGGAAGTCGCTACCAATTTTCCTATAATTTCTGCTAATTCCCGAATTGAGCAAGATTTTCGTCATAAATATTTTTCACAAAGCTGTTTTATTTTTGAAGCTTTTTAGCTCAACTGGCTAAAGCCAGATGAGCTTATGGCATGATGCGCGCGTGCGTGCGTGCGTGCGTGCGTGCGTGCGTGCGTGCGTGCGTCCGTTAACAGCAAAAACTCAGAAACTACTGGGCCAATTTTAGCAAAACTTTGCAGGAATGGTTCCTTAGAAGGAGTAGATGAAAATTTGTACAATTGGTTTCCATGGCAACCAAAAGTAGGTCACAGCGACCTAGAATGTAAAAAACCTAAAATAAGCTTCTTCTCTGAAACCATAGGTTATATTCAACATCTGATGTGATATTTAGCTTCTAGACACCCTTAAACATGTAGGTTGTACATTTCATGAAATTCTGTCAAAAACTAGGTTACGCGTTTTTAGCGTTTTTCTGTCGTACTTCGTAAAAAGTGAAAATAAGGCTTATAATGGAAAATCAACTTTGAAAATCTTCTTCTCTGAAACCATGAAGCATTAAGCTTTCATATTTGGCAGTTAATATCAGCTTGAGCCCCTTTACCAAGTTTGTACAAATGGTGGCCCCCGGTCCATTTTTGGCCCCACCCCAGGGGTCCATATATCTGCATATGCATATATGGCTTATAATGGAAAATCAACTTTGAAAATCTTCTTCTCTGAAACCATGAAGCCTTAAGCTTTCATATTTGGCAGTTAATATCAGCTTGAGCCCCTTTACCAAGTTTGTACAAATGGTAGCCCCCGGTCTATTTTTGGCCCCACCCCAGGGGTCCATATATCTGCATATGCATATATGGCTTATAATGGAAAATCAACTTTGAAAAACTTCTTCTCTGAAACCATGAAGCCTTAAGCTTTCATATTTGGCAGTTAATATCAGCTTGAGCCCCTTTACCAAGTTTGTACAAATGGTGGCCCCCGGTCTATTTTTGGCCCCACCCCAGGGGTCCATATATCTGCATATGCATATATGGCTTATAATGGAAAATCAACTTTGAAAAACTTCTTCTCTGAAACCATGAAGCCTTAAGCTTTCATATTTGGCAGTTAATATCAGCTTGAGCCCCTTTACCAAGTTTGTACAAATGGTGGCCCCCGGTCCATTTTTGGCCCCACCCCAGGGGTCCGTATATCAGCATATGCATATATGGCTCATAATGGAAAGTCAACTTTGAAAATCTTTTTCTCTGAAACCATGAAGCCTTAAGCTTTCATATTTGGCAGTTAATATCAGCTTGAGCCCCTTTACCAAGTTTGTACAAATGGTAGCCCCCGGTCTATTTTTGGCCCCACCCGAGGGGTCCATATATATATGCATATGCATATATGGCTTAAAATGGAAAATCAACTTTGAAAATCTTCTTCTCTGAAACCATGAAGCCTTAAGCTTTCATATTTGGCAGTTAATATCAGCTTGAGCCCCTTTACCAAGTTTGTACAAATGGTGGCCCCCGGTCTATTTTTGGCCCCACCCCAGGGGTCCATATATCTGCATATGCATATATGGCTTATAATGAGATATCAACTTTGAAAAACTTCTTCTCTGAAACCATGAAGCCTTAAGCTTTCATATTTGGCAGTTAATATCAGCTTGAGCCCCTTTACCAAGTTTGTACAAATGGTGGCCCCCGGTCCATTTTTGGCCCCACCCCAGGGGTCCGTATATCAGCATATGCATATATGGCTCATAATGGAAAGTCAACTTTGAAAATCTTCTTCTCTGAAACCATGAAGCTTTAAGCTTTCATATTTGGCAGTTAATATCAGCTTGAGCCCCTTTACCAAGTTTGTACAAATGGTAGCCCCCGGTCTATTTTTGGCCCCACCCGAGGGGTCCATATATATATGCATATGCATATATGGCTTAAAATGGAAAATCAACTTTGAAAATCTTCTTCTCTGAAACCATGAAGCCTTAAGCTTTCATATTTGGCAGTTAATATCAGCTTGAGCCCCTTTACCAAGTTTGTACAAATGGTGGCCCCCGGTTTATTTTTGGCCCCACCCCAGGGGTCCATATATCTGCATATGCATATATGGCTTATAATGAGATATCAACTTTGAAAATCTTCTTCTCTGAAACCATGAAGCCTTAAGTTTTCATATTTGGCAGTTAATATCAGCTTGAGTCCCTTTACCAAGTTTTTACAAATGGTGGCCCCCGGTCCATTTTTGGCCCCACCCCAGGGGTCCATATATCTGCATATATATATATTGGAAATCAAATTAAAAAATTTTCTTCTCTGAAACTGTAAGGCATAATGCTTTTATATTTGGCATTTAACATCAGCTCAAGTCCCTTTACCAAGTTTGTACAAATGGTGGCCCCTGGGCCATTTTTGGTCCCACCCTAAGGGCCAATATATCTACATATGCATATATGGGAAATCAAATTTAAAAATCTTCTTCTCTGAAACTGTAAGGCTTTAAGCTTTCATAATCAGCTCAAGTCCCTTTACCAGGTTTGTACAAATAAAGGCCCCTGGGCCATTTTTGGTCCCACCAAGGGGCACATATATCTACATATACTTATATGGGAAGTCAAATTTAAAAATATTCTTCTCTGAAACTGTAAGGCCTACAGCTTTTATATTTAGCATTTAACGTCAGCTCAAGTCCCTGGACTGAGTTTATATAAATGAAGGCACAAGAACCATTTTTGTCAGTTGAGCTCCACAGGCCCTTTTGGGCCTCTTGTTTGGGTGTCAGTTTAACGGTCATATCAACTGAATTTAAAATAAATCCAAGAAATTCAATTTCTTGAGTAGGAACAAAAACAGATTTTTCTGGATGCACTGTAAACCCTAACTGATTAAATAGTTGTGTAGTTTGCAGAACATTTTCTTCACACTCAGAATAAGTGTCACCTTGAAGTAAAGAATCATCAATATAACCAGTATTTACAAAACCCCGTTTTCGCAAGTCAGCAAACACGTATTTTAACAGTTTACTAAAAACATGTGGTCCAATTGCTAATCCATTTGGTAACGCACAAAATTCGTAAGTATTTTGTTGCCATATAAATCTCAAATATTTTCTATAACATGCACTTGTCGGTAGGCTATAGTAAGCGTCTTTTAAATCACAACTCGCGAAATAACAATTTGGCGTAATTAAACTAATGGCAGATTTAAGAGTTTCCATTTTGAAATGAGCAGTGTCAATAAATTCATTTAATTTTTGAGATTTAAGATCAGACGAATTGTTCCATCTGTCTTTTGACGAGTAAAAATGTTTGAAATAAAGCCTGTATAATAATCGGATACCTTTGAGATAATTCTTTTATCAAGTAGTTTGTCAATTTCAACTTGAATTAAAATGACTTCCTTGTCACTGAAACTAATTTTATTAGGAAGAAATTTTTGATGCGGTGTTTTCTTAAAAGGAATTTTTAGTCCCTTCACAGTGGTCAGCACCCATGGATCAGATGAAATTAATTTCCAGAGTCCAAATTCTGGCAAATCTTACCCGCAACAAAATTTTGCGGCGTGTTTCATAATTCAAGTGTTGGTCTTACCTGATTTGCATTCGTGCTTGAACAAAATTTTGTTATTTGAACTTGTTTCATCTGAATTTTTGGCCTTTGAATAAAAAAGACTTTCCATAACTGTTTTTTGCTCCACCTTTTCCACCTTTTGATGCCAGATAATGATCATTGTACCAGTGTAAAGGCATACTGCGGTGTAGAGTTCCGAAATTCCTTCTCTTCTCAATGTCTTCCTTTTCGAGTTGTTTTTCAAAAGATTTGGCCTCGTTTAACTCTTTTATTTGTTTTTGAATATCATCTTCCAGCAGCCAATCTGTGGAAGTTTCATTTGATGGTCGACAAAGTTTTTTATAACTTACTGAAATTCCATTTTTCAACGAATCATTTCGTTTTTGTCCCAAATCAGTGAAGACTTCACCAATCATAACTATTACGTCCATACATTTCGGTATAGCTGACTTGTACAGCTCTTTTATATTTTTGTTTTTGTCTACAGATTGTTGTTTGCTTTCATATAGCAACTGAGCAGTTTCTATGACTGGAATAACACCTTTAATCAGTAATTTTTGTGTTCTTGAAATTTGCAAATCTTTAGACTTTGTGAACGATTTTGCACTTTCCCAAATGACGTTATTTACTTTCGGCACTGTTAAATTATGACAGTTCTTTGGCCGGCCATATTTTTGCATCAAAGCCTTTCTATTCTCTTTTGGTAGTTTCTTGCAAAAACATAAATTGACATTTTCAGCAAGCTTATCAAAGATGTTATTTTTGATGTTTTCTTCATCATTAAATAATTCTGAGACTTCAGACATCAAACTGTCAATATCAATGTCATTATCTGAATCCCCGCCTTCTCCAGACTCATTGTCCGAATCAGATAATAAATTATAACAGTCGGGGGTATCCGCTCGATGACCTTTTGACATACCCGATGACATGTCTTGATCCTTATCATCAGAATGACTTCGTTTTTTGCCTCGCCTACTTTCTGCAGGTGCATTTGGAAGTATATCAGTGTCTGCATCTTCATGCACATCGACACTGTTGCATTTATTTCTTTCTGCGTCAACGAGCAGATGCAACTGTTCTCTTATTATTTCTAAGGCTTTCTTCTGCAAAAAGGATTGCATTTGTTTTAACATAGTATTGTTATTATAACTGGCCTCCTGCTGTGCTTGGCTGGGGACATCAAGAAGCTGATCAGCTTGCGCCGCCATTTCTCCTTCTGTCGTCATTTCTTCCTCCTTTGAACGTTGACAAGTTTTCTTTAATGCCGGTGGCATTTCTAGTTTTTCGAAAATATTGCCAACAATATTGTTATTTTTATTTGGAGTTTCCTTCTCCATGTGTCTGCGTTACCTGGCTCTGTGAGCTCGTAACGGTAAATTATGCAAACATACGTGGCCTGTGGCACACGAAATTTAATTTAAATTGTTTAACATTTAATGCATCCAGAACTTAAAAATCCTAAAAAGTATTTTGAAAAGTTTATCTGCAAATCACAAAATATATTGTTCCTTGAAACAAAACTAAATATAACCAATAAAAACTTTAAAACTTAATATAGGTATCCCAATACACATCCATACAGTAGGAAACAAGACAACGCACTGATGGGAAACAAGCTGACGTCATCTCACGTGACTACTTCAGTACCATATTTGATGAAATGGAATGTGTGTGTGTGTGTGTGTGTGTGTGTGTGTGTGTGTGTGTGTGTGTGTGTGTGTGTGTGTGTGTGTGTGTGTGTGTGTGTGTGTGAAATTTTATCTTCTCTAAAAATACTGAACTAATTTGAACCAATTTTATATAGAAGGTCTGTGGCTAATGGGGTTTAAATTTAAAATTGTGGCTGGCAAATTGTCTATCAAAAACTCAAAGGTGTTTGTCATTACTATAAATAAAAAATGTGCATATCATTATATCATTATTCCAAGTTTGTTTGTGAATTTTCAATAGAGTTATGACCCCTTGAAGTTTTCAGTAGGAAATTTTTGTTCGTTGTACTTCTTCAAAACTGTTCATCACAAAATCTATTGGTCAAAAGATTTTGGTAGTTGCAGTTAAAAAATTGCCCTAAATCCAAGATGTTATGTTAATATAAATAGAAAAACATAAATAGCTATTATGCGCTTCAGAACCAATTTAGTTAAAATTTTGCAAATATAAATTAGATGTGTAGCCATTTGACATAAAGGTGTGTTATTAAAGCTGATACAGGAAACTACTCTTATCTGAAACTCCTGGGCCAGATAGAACTAAATTTGAAGGAAAGATCCTTGATTGATGCAGAGAAGAATTTTATCTAACATAAGTGTCTGAATTTCAAAATTGCTGACATAACTTTATATTGAAAAAATTGACAAATAGCAGTTACAGATTTATAAGTAAGCCTATTTAGTCCAAATTTAATATATAGAATGTGGAAATGTAGCAATTTAACATATGTAATCAGATTTCAATTTTTAGCTCATCTAACCGAAAGGTCATGTGAGCTTATGGCATGATACGGCATGTGTATGTGCGTGCGTGTGTGTGTGTGTGTGTGTGTGTGTGTGTGTGTGTGTGTGTGTGTGTGTGTGTGTGTGTGTGTGTGTGTGTGTGCATGCATGCATGTGTGCGTGCAACTATTTTCAACTTCTCCTCCAAAACTGCTGCACAGATTTCAATGATACTTGGTCAGAAGAATATATGGGCAGGTGCAATTCAGATTTGTTCATGGCGTTGCCATGGCTACCAAAACTAGGTCAAGGTGACCTAGGGGTACAAAAATCTTAAAAAATCTTCTTCTCCAAAACAGATGATGGGAGAAAAAATCTGATGTGATATTTGGCTTCTCTAGGGTCTTAAGCCTATAGTTTGTTCATTTCGTTTTGTGAAATTTGGTTGAAAAATGGGTTACGCATTTTTGTGTTTAATTTAAAAAATTTCATAAAATGGCTTCAAATTGTTATAACTTGACTATTTGAACAGATAATGATATGAGATTTTCAGTTTTGACTTTTTCTTGAAATGACCTAAAAAGGGTCAAGGTCACAAATCAAGGTCATGACCTAATTTGTAATTTTTGCAGTTTTAGGCAATTTTCTTGCAAATATTAAGAGATATATGAAATCAAAACATTGTTAAAATGTTCAGCATGACAAAATTTAAAAAGGTACCAAGTTTTGTTACTATATGATAATCCATGTAGGAGTTGTTGCCCCTGAAATGTTATTTTTGGCTTATAAATACTAAAATTGTGCATTAGCTTGAAAACTTTAATCTTTTTGTATAAGCATGTATATTAGAATATTGTAGATATTGCGAAAACGATCATTTTGATATAAGGTTCAAGGTCATATGTTCAAAGGTCAAGGTCACAGCTGCAAAAGAAGACTTAAATTGCTAATTAGCTTGAAAACTATTAACTTTTTGTGTAGGCATGTACAGTGAAACTTGTGAAAACCTGACAAGCTCCATTCCTTGAAAAAAATCCGGTTTTCACAGGATCTGGTTTATTAAGGTTATTCGCTACAGTTCACTGCCCTTGATAATAAGTAGCAGATCCATTTGTTATCTCCCTTTGGGATGTGTAGCCATGGGTAACACATGTACATATGGCTTATTGGAAACAATAAACTTAAAATACAACGTAAAGTGATAATCTAAAAATTTTTGGGAAGGTTGCTTGTATTTTAATGTTTTATTTATCTCAAATAAACTATCATGAAATGATAGACGGGTGGGATCAGACATCATCATTATGATGTATAATTATCTCATTGAAATAATAAATTTGAAATACGACGTATATCATAAATTTATTATGGTAAGTAACGTGTATTTTAAGTTGTTTTTATTTCGATGCAAACATATAAGCAAAAATGCAGGTGCGCTTTCCTCTGCAGGAGGATGTAGGTCAACGTAACTAAGACTCAGCCAAAACATTAAATTGTTTGAATTTACTGACATGGCACATAATCGATGTTTGGTTTATGTCGATTAATGATAACAACTGCCATTCCATTGTTAAGAAACTTTTTTTTCTTATTTTTCCATCGTCTGACTGCGCAGAATGTTTTATCGCATTTCAGTTGTTCGATTGAGAGCCGAATAATTTCAGGATTCAAGGTCATCCTAACTGCGACTATTCTATTCAATTCTTTTCTTGACTGAAGTTTTGTGTAACCTCAAAACTTACTAAAATATCAATCTTGACTGAAATTTTGTCGATTTAAGATAGCGGATAGCAGAGAAAGTTGTGAATTATCACTGTGATATAGAGTCATACCAGCAAAATGAACCAACAAAGATGTTCCTTTAAAAATTAACGCGTTACAATCGAACACAAGCTAACCTTGATTTCGGTTGGCTGATCTCTTTAATCCGATAATTGTTTATTTGTGACACCTTTCACACGTGTTAATGTATACTCAAGCCATTTGATGTCGGTAATAATTTGTATTTCTTAATTTTGTTTTACTTAGAAGTTAAATGATGTTATTTATGATATCGGAAATTACTTTTACTTTTATTTGTAGTTAATTTTTTTATAATATTGGAAATAACAGTCATTTTGTTACAAATTTGCAAGTTTAAAAAATTTTAATAAAATTCTCGGTTTCGGTTTTTTTCATAATCAGAAAATCGAATCCGGTTTACAAAGGTGAAAATAAATAGGTTTTTTATGATCCGGACGGTGAAATGCGCCCGGTTTTCAGAATTCACAGGATCCGGTTTATTAAGGTTTCTATCATATAGAATAAAGAAGAGAGTAAATCGGGACAAGCACACACGTCCGGTTTTCACAGGATTCCGGTTTTTCCAGGGTCCGGTTTTCACAAGTTTCACTGTATATAAGAATATTGTAGGTATTGATATGACGATCATTTTGATATAAGGTTCAAGGTCATATGTTCAAAGGTCAAGGTCACAGTTGCAAAAGAAGCCTTAAATTGCCAATTATTTTTAAAACTTAACTTTTTGTATAGGCATGTATATGAGAATATTGTAGGCATTGACATGACAATCATTTTGATATATGGTTCAAGGTCATATGTTCAAAGGTCAAGGTCACAGCTGCAAAAGAAGACTTAAATTGCTAATTATCTTGAAAACTGTTACTTTTTGTATAGGCATATACATTTATATTAGAATATTGTAGGAATCGCAGCAATGATCATTTTGATATATGGTTTAAGATTATGTGTCCAAAGGTCAAGGTCACAGCTGCAAAAGAAATCATAAATTGATTATTATCTTGAAAATTTAACTTTTTGTATAGGCATGTATATAAGAATATTGTAGGTATTGACATGATGATCATATATGGTTCAAGGTCATATATGTTCAAAGGTCAAGGACATAGTTGCAAAAGAAGACTTAAATTGCTAATTATCTTGAAAACTGTTTACTTTTTGTATAGGCATATATATTAGAATATTGTAGGTATTGAAATGATGATCATTTTGATATATGGTTCAAGGTCATGTGTTCAAAGGTCAAGGTCACAGCTGCAAAAGAAGTCATAAATTGCTTATTATCTTGAAAGCTTTAACTTTTTGTATAGGCATGTATATTAGAATATTGTAGGTATTGACATGACGATCATATATGGTTCAAGGTCATATATGTTTAAAGGTCAAGGACATAGTTGCATAAGTATACTGAAATTTGTTAATGATTTGGAAATTATTCATTGCATTACAGTTACTTTATGCATATTATTTAAGCTACTTATAAATGAAATGTGAGTGGAAATATTTCTGATTAAGTTTTGTGGGAGTTCTTAACTTGAGAAATTTGTATAGTTTAAGTTCCAATTATATTGTCTTAGCGCTTTGCAAACAATTTTGGACATATCCTCAGGTGAGCGTTAAGGCCCTTGGGCCTCTTGTTCTTCACCTACTTTTCATAGAATATGCTGAAAAAGTTGTTATTTTTAGCAATCTTTTAAAACAACTGAACCAAATTAAATGATATTCATTGTGCCTAATCCTCGTTGATGTATAATTAAAATTATGCATGGCATAGTTATTTGAAATTCAATTACAAATGTGCCAGTTAAGGGATACATCCTATTTGGCATCTTATTTAAAATTCTTACCAGGTAGTTTGTAAGCAGTGGCAGTTATTGATATAAGTATAGATCTGTAATATCTGTTTCATATGGAATCAGGTAATTTGATGTTTATTTAAGCATCTAAATTGATTTGTAATTGGGTCATTGTAAAATAACCTAAACAGATTTGTGAACACTGTATAATTCATGAAGTGTAGAAATATTAAAATTTTGGAAAGAATGAGAAGATTTTATAAAGAATGAGAAGATTTTATATCACTTAAATACTAAAATCATTATTTTCCAGATATTAATTAAAATAAACAATTGATACATCTATGGCACCACCCATCATACAAAATGCTGACATAATTGTATTGACCTTGATGATTTTCACAATTCATTTTATTTGGCACATGAGTGGGTTTAGATAATTAGTATTTAGGTTATTGAGAAATAACCAGAACAATTTATCAGCCTTTCAACTATTATTATTTTGGAAATATGTTACCGGTACTATTTCGTATTAAATATAAGTTCTTTACATACATTTGCTGGTATCATGTTGTATTTTGTTAACCCTATTCTAAAATCCACTGTACACTGTTCATTCAGAGCATCTTTAAATCATGGTATTTTTGAATAACATCTTCAAAATTCAATAATGGAATTTATTTAAATATATTTTAGGCATTAGAAAATCAAAACGAAGAAAGTACTATAAAGGGAGATAAATCTCTAGTTGCCATGGTGTTAAGAGATACAGGAAATAATTTTACCTATACACAGACTGTTTATGTGTTTGCTAATCGGTGTCTGAAGCTTAAAAAGTAAGTTGTTCTTATTTAGCTTATCAGTTAGGTCTGGAAAGTGTTTGCTTTCTCCCTGTCCTGAATGTTTGTTTGCAAAAGGAAATGATATCAAAATAGCCATAATGATGCTTGAAATGAGAAAGCCCCAAATAGCAAAGTAATATCAGCAAAACTGTTAAAAGCACATCATGTTACATTTCTAATAAATATCATGATAAGTGCATACATCAAAATGATTGGAAATTGGGAATAGTGGTTAAGCTACCAAACAAAGAAATCTCTGTGATAATGTGTCTTGGTAGTGGAGTGGTCTAAATGCATGCTAACATATCATAATATCTCTCACTGCCTAGTGTTTCCATCGCTTGGATAGATCATAGTGTTTCCATCGCTCGGATAGATCATAGTGTTTCCATCGCTCGGATAGATCATAGTGTTTCCATCGCTCGGATAGATCATAGTGTTTCCATCGCTAGGATAGATCATAGTGTTTCCATTGCTCGGATAGATCATAGTGTTTCCATTGCTCGGATAGATCATAGTGTTTCCATCGCTAGGATAGATCATAGTGTTTCCATTGCTCGGATAGATCATAGTGTTTCCATCGCTCGTATAGATCATAGTGTTTGCATCGCTCGGATAGATCATAGTGTTTGCATCGCTCGTATAGATCATAGTGTTTGCATCGCTCGGATAGATCATAGTGTTTGCATCGCTCGGATAGATCATAGTGTTTGCATAGCTCGGATAGATCATAGTGTTTCCATCGCTCGGATAGATCATAGTGTTTGCATCGCTCGGATAGATCATAGTGTTTTCATCAATCGGATAGATCAAAGTGTTTCCATCGCTCGAATAGATCATAGTGTTTCCATCGCTTGGATAGATCGTAGTGTTTCAATCGCTCGGATAGATCATAGTGTTTCCATCGCTCGGATAGATCATAATGTTTCCATCACTCGGATAGATCAAAGTGTTTCCATCAATCGGATAGATCATAGTGTTTCCATCAATTGGATAGATCATAGTGTTTCCATCAATCGGATGGATCATAGTGTGAAAAAGTTTGTCAGTTTGCTTTGTGGTTTTTCTGGGTTACTCCAGTTTTTCTCCACCATTTCAGAACTGTCTCCCTCTGTATAAGTTAAAGAATCTTGACTGGGGCACCAACCATCTTTACTCCATTCCACTCCACTCCACTCCAATCTCTGATAGGAATGATACCTATCAATCATCAACAAAATCCTGAACAGAGTAATCCGATATTAAATAACATCTGTAGTTGATAAAAACCTCAAAAACAATGAGCAATGAAAAGAAGAATCTTGTCTGATATTCTTACTTATGAGATAAGTTATGGAGCTAAACAATGAATGGATCATTGTATTTCATCAACTTTATAGAGTTTGTGAAAGCCTTTGATAGTGTTAACAAACCAAAAGTATAACAGCTAATTCTTGTATTGTATTTGACTTTAAGTAAGTTATTCTGTTACTAGGTATGATGTTGCCAGCCAGAAATATATGGAATTAATCAAATTGTTAAATAATTCATATGATATTAAGGTAAGAATCAGAATTTTATGAACTTTTTTTGAAAAATTGCACAAAAAGTCGAAAATTATTGAGTGTGTAGCTCCATGAACCTTGCTTACAAAGAAAGGTAAAATTGGTTGGCATTTAAAAATGTGCAAGTTAATACATAAGCCACATCACATGTAGACTTTTATATTCTCAGTTTTTTAAAAGTTATACAGAGCCATACATATTTATCTAAAAATCAGAAAATATAACTTTAGATAACTTTATTACATTAAGAGTTTAGAATTTTTAGCTCACCTGAGCTGGAAGCGTCATGCGTCGTGCTTAACTTTTTACATTTTAATCTTCTCCTCCAAAACCACCAGGCCAAATTTAATGAAACTTGTTAACCATCATGCCTTGGTGTAGCCCTATCAGATTTGCACAAATGAAGGAGTTATGTCCCATTGGAGCCCCATAAGGGGGTAAATAGTGAAAAACTTTAAAAATCTTCTCCCCTGAATCTACAAGAGATATACCTTAGTTATTTCATTTATAACATCCTTATGTCATCTATTTTAAGATTTGCACAAATAGTAGCCATGGGGGCTCAAATTGGGGAAATTGTAAGGCACTGAGTGGGGAAATTGCTAAAAATTATATTTTTGTCACTATATCTTGAAAACTATGAACTTTTTGTATAGGCATGTATATTAGAATATTGTAGATATTGACATGACGATCATTTTGATATAAGTTCAAGGTCATATATTGAAAGGTCAAGGTCACAGCTGCAAAAAAAAGACTTAAATTGATAATTACCTTGAAAACTATTAACTTTTGTATAGGCATGTATATTAGAATATTGTAGGTTTTGCAACATTGATCATATTGATATATGGTTCAAGGTCATATGTTGAAAGGTCAAGGTCACAGCTTTAGAAGAAGATTTTAATTGCTAATTATCTTGAAAACTATTAACTTTTTGTATAGGCATGTATATTAGAATATTGTAGGTATTGACATGACAATCATTTTGATATATGGTTCAAGGTCATATATTGAAAGGTCAAGGTCACAGCTGCAAAAGAAGACTTAAATTGCTTATTATCTTGAAAACTTTTAACTTTTTGTATAGGCAAGTATATTAGAATATTGTAGGTTTTGTGACATTGATCATTTTGATATATGGTTCAAGGTCATATATTAAAAGGTCAAGGTCACAGCCACAAAAGAAGACTTAAATTGCTAATTATCTTTAAAACTATTAACTTTTTGTATAGGCATGTATATTAGAATATTGTAGATATTAACATGACGATCATTTTGATATATAGTTCAAGGTCATATATTGAAAGGTCAAGGTCACAGCTGCAAAAAAAACTTAAATTGATAATTACCTTGAAAACTATTAACTTTTGTATAGGCATGTATATTAGAATATTGTAGGTTTTGCAACATTGATCATATTGATATATGGTTCAAGTTCATATGTTAAAAGGTCAAGGTCACAGCTGCAACTTTTTGTATAGGCATGTATATTAGAATATTGTAGGTATTGCAACAACGATCATTTTGATATATGGTTCAAGGTCAAATGTTTAAAGGTAAAGGTCACAGCTTTAGAAGAAGACTTAAATTGCTAATTATCTTGAAAACTGTTTACTTTTTGTATAGGCATGTATATTGGAAAATTGTAGGTATTGACATGACAATCATTTTGATATATGGTTCAAGGTCATATGTTGAAAGGTCAAGGTCACAGCTTTAGAAGAAGATTTTAATTGTTAATTATCTTGAAAACTATTAACTTTTTGTATAGGCATGTATATTAGAATATTGTAGGTATTGACATGACAATCATTTTGATATATGGTTCAAGGTCATATATTGAAAGGTCAAGGTCACAGCTGCAAAAGAAGACTTAAATTGCTTATTATCTTGAAAACTTTTAACTTTTTGTATAGGCATGTATATTAGAATATTGTAGGTTTTGTGACATTGATCATTTTGATATATGGTTCAAGGTCATATATTAAAAGGTCAAGGTCACAGCCACAAAAGAAGACTTAAATTGCTAATTATCTTTAAAACTATTAACTTTTTGTATAGACATATATATTAGAATATTGTAGGTATTGCAACAACGATCATTTTGATATATGGTTCAAGGTTATATGTTCAAAGGTCAAGGTCATATCAACATAGGAATACTAAAAGTATTAATTATCTTGAAAGCTATTAATTTCATGCATAGGCATGTATATTAGAATATTGTAGGTATTGACATGACAATCATATATGGTTCAAGGTCATATATGTTCAAAAGTCAAGGACATAGCTGCATAATTATACTGAAATTGATTATGATTTTGAAATTATTCATTGCATTACAGTTACTTCATGCATATTATTTAAGCTACTTATAAATGAAAAGTGAGTGGATATATTTCTGATTAAGTTTTGTGGGAGTTCTTAACTTGAGAAAATTTGTAAAGTTTCTGTACTTAATATATTGTCTATTGCACTTTGCAAACAATATTGAACATATCTTCAGGTGAGTGTTAAGGCCCATGGGCCTCTTGTTCTTGTTTTTTAAACATTTAAATAATATGCCTTTACATGATAATTTTTCTATGGGTATTTATTATTTCACTGTTGTCTTGTTAGATAAAGCTCATACATTGCATTATAAGGATATATATTTGCTAAAGTTTTGCCTTATAGCTATTATATTGATTATTTATCCATTGGCATAGTTCATTGACAGATTATCAATCAGCTGTGAAGGTAGCCTTTAGGTGTTACACAATATACTGTCAAGGGACATAATTCATTGAAATAATTATTGTTTAATTTTATTCTTTCAAAGTACAAAAATAATGTTAAAAAATGATTATTGATATTGAATTTTCTATTGCAACAATTTTAAAAACTAATGAAGATGATATATTTTGCTAAAAACTTTAGTTTTTTAAATAAATATTACTTTAAACTTGAATAAAAATGCCGATCACCATTTTTAAGACAAACTGGGCTAGTACTTATTCTAAATGAAAACCAATGTAAGTTATCGCTTCTCGGCCTTTTGGCTAAGATCAAAGTGTAGTATCTGTTCTTATCAGCTTAATATCTGATACGTCCCCCATTGGGGGACTTCGATATTAAACTGATTTTTGGAACTAGATGAGATGTCAGGGGCTTGCTCCGCTCTCGTCACGGGTTGGCCTGGTATTGCAGTACCTCCAGGATCAGCCCACTCCCCACTTGGGGAGAAATAATTCAAATTAATAGTAGTTTCGTTCCTCAGCCTGAAATACTTGTAGGTGAGACACCAAGATCTTTACAGATGTTACAGTGATTTTAAATCAATTTATTATGATCATGTTTGTATAAGCCCAGGGTCATATAGTTAAAAATATTGTATAATGCATTAAATGTTCAGGGTATCAAACTTGGGTATAATCAAGTTACCACTGATCATTTAAACAGTAAATTTGGAATTTATAAACCTAGATAATAATTTTTTATTACCTGCTGTGACATAAAATAATTCATCACTATTTATTGGTTTATTTATTTATTTATTTATTTGTTTGTTTATTTAGCCACTTTGTCATTGTTTGAGCTCTTGTACCTATCAAGTACTATATGATTTATCTGTTTTTAATATTATTTACATGAAATGTATTGATAATACTTATAACACAAAGATATCTAATTAAGTCACAAAATTTTTATTTTCTTTATTAGTTAATATTAAAATTATTTTTTTTCATCTTGTATGTAATATTTTTGTAATAAAGAACAAAAAGAAAAGAACTATCAGAAGAACAAGTTCTAAAAGAATTATATTGTAAAACCTAAACGTTGTGTGTATGATATTCAAGGAAGACAACTGCGTCCACCTGAAAATTCTCTATTTATATATTAAAAATTATAAATCTATCTCTTAATAAATTTTTTTAAAGAAATAAGGGTAGTTCAAAAATTTTTTGTTGTAGCAGGAAAATGATTTCCAGAGAAAAAACAAAACATATACATGTTGTTTTTAAATTTAAAGAAATTAATTTGAAAATATTTAAAGTTCTCTCAACCATAGACATTGTTTGAATCAACTGGTACTTAAACTATGAAAAGCATTTGTAAGGTATCGCTTCTCGGCCTTTTGGCTAAGATCAAAGTGTAGTATCTGTTCTTATCAGCTTAATATCTGATACGTCCCCCCATTGGGGGACTTCGATATTAAACTGATTTTTGGAACTAGATGAGATGTCAGGGGCTTGCTCCGCTCTCGTCACGGGTTGGCCTGGTATTGCAGTACCTCCAGGATCGGCCCACTCCCCACTTGGGGAGAAATAATTCAAATTAATAATAGTTTCTTTCCTTACCCTGATATACTAATCATATGTTGATGAAGCGCCAAGAAAATTTAGATCAGGGACATTAAATCAGTTGATGTTAATTTTATTTACATAAACTAAGTGTCATAGTTAAAACTGGTGTATTATGTACCAGATCTAATAAACTGTAAATTGATTGACCTATAATTGTAATATTTCTTCCTTAAATATTTTTTCTTACCATAAAAAATTGGAGACTGTTGAAATGGAATTCATTGAAAATATTACTTTAATATATTTATATTACTGTACTGTAGGTGCAAAAGATACCACCAGTACACAGAATATACATAGAGGCTGTACAGTCATTACTTAAAGCTAAAACATTTGATGATTGTATTATAATATGTGATAGACTTTTAGCCTGTAAATCAAATATTAATGGGCAGAAAATAATACACTATCAGAACTGGGAAGGCAATAGCCAGAATCTTGATAGCCAAAAAGAAAATTTCAACGATAATAGTGAACTGGTTGATACAGTGCCATCTAGTGGTAGAAAAAGACGGAGATTGTCAAGTGATATTAGAAATGAAGGGAGAGAGCTGGGATGGGATAGTGAAAATTGTTCAAATCACCATATTGTGACTTTGTTATACAAAACACAAGCACTTATCCACCTTGAGAAGTTATCGCATGCTGTGAAGTGTCTTGAAAGGTGAGTTTTTAGCTCACCTGACGGAAAGGTCATGTGAGCTTATGGCATGACGCTGCTTGTGTTTGTGTGTTTGTGTGTGCGTCGTTAACACCTATTTTCGACTTCTCCTCCAAAACTGCTGGACAGATTTCAATGATACTTGGTAAGAAGCATATATGAGTCTGTGCAATTCAGATTTGTTTATGGCGTTGCCATGCCTACCAAAACTAGGTCAGTGTGACCTAGGGGTCCAAAAATCTTTAAAACGTTCTTTTCCAAAACCGATGAGCGGAAAAAAAAAAATCTGATTTGATAGTTGGCTTCCCTAGGGTCTTAAGCCTATAGTTTGTTCATTTCCTGAAATTTGGTCGAAAAATGGGTTATGCATTTTTGTGTTTAATTTTAAACTTTAGTGAAATGGCTTCAAATTGTTATAACTTGACTATTTGAACAGATATTGACATGGAGCTTTTAGTTTTGACTTTTTCTTGAGTTGACCTTTAAAATAGGGTCAAGGTCACAAATCAGGGTCATGAGCTAATTACTGATTTATGCAGTTTTAGGCAATTTTCTTGCAAATTTTAAGCTATATATGAATTCAAAACATTGTTCAAATGTTCAGCAAATATTTAACAAGATACCAAGTATAATACTTGTAGGAGTCGTTGCCCCTGAAATGTTATTTTTTGCTTATGAATACCGGTACTAAAAATGTGCATTAGTTTGAAAACTATAAACTTTTTGAAAAGGCATGTATATTAGAATATTGTAAGTATTGGTATGATAATCATTTTGATATATGTTTCAAGGTCATATGTTCAAAGGTCAAGGTCATAGCTGCATAAATAGACAAAAATTGCTAATTATCTTGAAAACCATCAACTTTTTGTACAAGCGTGTAATTTAGAATATTGTAGGTATTGATATGAAGATCATTTAGATATATGTTATAAGGTCATAAGTTCAAAGGTCAAGGTCAGAGCTGCATAAGTGTACTGATATTGTTAATTATCTTGAAAACTATTATCTTTTTGTACAAGCATGTATATTAGAATATTGTAGGTATTGACATTTATTTTGATATATGACTCAAGGTCATATGTTCAAAGTTCAAGGTCATAGCTGTAAAAAAAGACTAAACTAAAATTGTTAATTATCTTGAAAACTGTTAACTTTTTGTATAGGCATGTATATTAGAATATTGTAGGTATTGATATGACAATCATTTTGAATTAATGTTTCAAGGTCATATGTTGCAAGGTCAAGGTCATAGCTGCATAAGTATACTAAATTGGGAATTATCTTGAAAACCATTAACTTTTTGTACAAGCATGTTTATTAGAATATTGTAAGTATTGATATTACAACCATTTTGATATAAGGTTCAATTTCATATGTTCAGAGGTCAAAATCATGGCTGCATAACCATATGGTTAATGATTTGGAAATTATTCACTGTACTCTAGTTAAATCATGCATACAAGCTATTTATATATGAAATGTGACTAGGCATTTCTGATTAATTTTTGCAGGATTTCCAAACTTGAGGAATTTTATGAAGTTTTTGTAATTAAGTTCTTTATAAGTTTTTGGACATTTCTCAGGTGAGTGTTAAGGCCCATGGGCCTCTTGGTTTTCTTTACTTTTCTGTTTATTCCTCAATTTCAATTTTTGTTCATCAAACGTATAACATGCAATAAAAATGAGTTCTTGGTATAAGACTTTATATAGATCAAAAATAATATCCTCATGAAATGGTAAATTCTAAATGTTAATGTTACCATGTATTTTAATCACCATGAACAGAAGTTATGAATGGAACAGAGTAATGGTGTTTAATGTTCTTTTAAGGTTATTTCCCTTTTAATTGAAGAGGACAGTTCTAAAAGTGTGGAGTAAATGTCAAGAGTTAAATTTGAAATCCCATGTAGTTTGATTACTGGTAATCAGTTTCACAGAATACTTTCTATATGATTTGAGCATAAGAACCTTGGTAAAAAGAAAGCACCTTGCAAAGTTTCAAGATTGCAGTCTCAACATATCATAACAATATTTAGAGAAACATTTCATATAAAACATGGGGAAAGGGGCAGGGTTGGCCTTCAGACAGTATTTTGGGGGATTAAAATTATTACTTTTTAGCCACTGATGCAAGGACCCCTTTTGGGATAAAAAGCTGATATTTCAAAGAAAAGACAAAAGATTTGTTGCATTTTCATTCAGTAAATTTTATGGTGTAATCAGTTTATCTATTTCTTTTTATTTCAGTGTTACAGATATCTTGCAGTGCAGTCTATCCATTCAGAGGAAAAGTAAAAATAGTGCAAATTCTGGTGAACCAAAATTTAAACGTCAGAGGATAAGTTCTGATGGACTGGCCATATCCATGGAGACAGACATCATACAAAATGATAATGATGAAATCAAAGATATCCAAAAATTAGCTTCACAAGTTTATGGCCACATGGGGGCAGCACTTGCAGTTAAAAAAAACTACCATGATGCATTGCACTTCTTAAGAATAAGCCTCCAGCTAAATAATGGTATGCTTTCATTTATTTCTAATTCTTTTGTTAAATTTCTTGAAAGTTATTATAATTTTAAAAGATTAATCTTCACATGGCACATGCAGATTGACTACAAGACTGAGATATAATTTTCAGTTTGTGTTTGTTATCATTGGTGCTTATCCTTAATCAAAATTTATAAGAAATAATTGTTATCAGTCTTTAACAGTAAGGTGCTACTGAATCATTGTGCAAAAATATTTTTTACTTTCATATCATGAAGTTTAACTGAATTAGATTAGGATCCATAATCCCTCATTTGATTTTGTACTACAGAAAGTCTGAAAGTTTTATTCCACAATTTTACTTGAGTTATATCATAAAATAGTTGTTCTTGGAGTTTGATCATTAAACATGTTTCTTATAACTCTGATTGATTTTTTAACAAATTTAAAATCTATGCTGGTCAAGTGATGGGACTTCAAGACCCTATTTCAAGAACAATCAGAAAAAAAATGTTACTCGCTCTGTGAGGCTTTTTAATAAGATACTAAGCACACCATTTTATTCTTATAATGTATACACACAGCATTGTTTTGACAAAGTGTGGATGAATTGTAGCAGGGAGTGCTGCATTATGTTTTCACCTAAGTCAAGATTCAGTGTAATGGAGAAAATAAGAAAAATTGCTGATCTTAGGCAGATGAACTGACAATCTTTCTCACACTGGGATTATCTTTACAATAAATTCATTTGAATGCAATCCTATACTTGAATTGATCTCAAATAACATTTTGCAATGTGTTTGTTTCAGATTCTTTCATTTCATTATTCAACCATACCAATGTATTATGGTCATGTGACCATCATAAAGATGCTGTGATTGGTTGGTGCTCTGCAAGAGGAATAGAAACAAAATCTGATAGTTTTCAGTTGGCAAATGAACTGAAGCAAAAACAGAACACTCTTAGGTAAGAAATGTCACTCAAATTTTAATACATAAAACACTCACATGTCACTGCCACACAAGAAGCTTATTTATTATTCCTGGTCAGTGTTAGTTTTATCCTTGGGTCTGCATCACTATAACAGTATCCTTGGGTCAGCATCATTATTATCCTTGGGTCAGCAACAGTAAAATACCTGAATCAGTGCATCAGGTCGGCATCAGTAGTATCCCTGGGTCAGCATCAGTATTATCCCTGCATCAGCATCAGTATAATCCCTGGGTCAGCATCAGTATTATCCCTGCATCAGCATCAGCATCAGCATCAGTACTATCCCTGGGTCAGCAACAGTATTATGCCTGCATCAGCATCAGTATTATCCCTGGGTCAGCATCATTATTATCCCTGGGTCGACATCAGGAATATCTTTTGGTGAACATTAGTATTATTGCTTGGTCAGCATCAGTATTATCCCTTGGTTAGAATCAGTGATATCTTTGGGTTAGCATTAGTATTATTGCTTGGTTAGCATCAGTATTATCCTTGGGCAAGCATCAATATTATCCCTGGGTCAGCATCAGTATTATCCTTGGGTCAGCATCAGTATTATCCCTTGGTTAGAATTAGTGATATCTTTGGGTTAGCATTAGTATTATTGCTTGGTCAGCATCAGTATTATCCTTGGGCAAGCATCAATATTATCCCTGGGTCAGCATCAGTATTATCGTTGGGTCAGCATTAGTATTTTTGCTTGGTCAGCATCAGTATAATCCTTAGGTCAGCATCAGTATTATCCCTGGGTCAGCATCATTATTATCCCTGGATCGACATCAGGAATATCTTTTGGTTTACATTACATGGGAGATAACTCATGTATGCTTAGTGTTTATAACTTATGTGGAGAGAGAATGTGTGTATAAGTGTGTGTATATATATATAAATATATATAAATGAGAGAGAGAGAGAGGGGAGAGAGAGAGAGAGAGGGTGTGTGTGTGTGTGTGAATATATATTATTTTTCATCCTGTATCAAATAATTTATGAGCTTATGACATGGCGCGGCGTGTGTATGTGCGTGCGTGCATGTGTGCATCGTTAACACCTATTTTTGACTTCTCCTCTAAAACTGCTGGACAGATTTCAGTGATACTTGGTCAGAAGCATCTATGGGTTGGTGCAATTCAGATTTGTTCATGGCATTGCCATGGCTACCAAAACTAGGTCAAGGTGACCTAGGGGTCCAAAACTCTTATAAAATCTTCTTCTCCGAAACTGATGATGGGAGAAAAAAATCTGATGTGATACTTGGCTTCTGTAGGGTCTTAAGCCTATAGTTTGTTAATTTGGTGAAGTTTGGTCGAAAAATGGGTTACACGTTTTTGCGTTTAATTAAAAAAAATTTGTAAAATGGCTTCAAATTGTTATAACTTGACTATTTAAACAGATAATGAAATGAGGTTTTTAGTTTGACTTTTTCTTGAAATGACCTTTAAATTAGGGAGGGTCAAGGTCACAAATCAAGGTCATGACCTAATTTGTGATTTATGCAGTTTTATGCAATTTTCTTGCAAATAAAGTTATATGTAATCAAAACATTGTTAAAATGTTTAGCATGACAAAATTTAAAAAAGTTTCGTAACTATATGATAATCCATGTAGAAGTTGTTGCCCCTGAAATGTTATTTTTGGCTTATAAATACTAAAATTGTGCATTAGCTTGAAAACTATAATCTTTTTGTATAGGTATGTGTATTAGAATATTGTAGGTATTGTGACAACGATCATTTTGATATATGGTTCAAGGTCATAGGTCAAGGTCACAGCTGCAAAAGAAGACAAAAATTGCTAATTATCTTGAAAACTATTAACTTTTTGTATAGGCATATATATTAGAATATTGTAGGTTTTGATATGACGATCATTATGATATATAGTTCAAGGTCATATGTTTAAAGGTCAAGGTCACAGCTGCAAAAACAGACTTAAATTGCTAATTATCTTGAAAACTTAACTTTTTGTATAGGCATGTATATTAGAATATTGTAAGTATTGATATGACGATCGTTTTGATATAGGTTCAAGGTCATATGTTCAAAGGTCAAGGTCACAGCTGCAGAAGAAGACATAAATTGCTAATTTTCTTAAAAACTATTATTTTTTTTGTATAGGCATGTATATTAGAATATTGTAGGTATTATGACAACGATCATTTTGATATATGGTTCAAGGTCATTTGTTGAAAGATCAAGGTCACAGATGCAAAAGAAGACTTAAATTGCTAATTATCTTGAAAACTGTTAACTTTTTGTATAGGCTTATATATCAGAATATTGTAGGTATTGCAGCAACGATCATTTTGATATATGGTTCAAGGTCATACGTTGAAAGGTCAAGGTCACAGCTGCAAAAGAAGACTGAAATTGCTTATTATCTTTAAAACTATTAATGTTTTGTATAGGCATGTATATTAGAATATTGTAGGTATTGATATGATGATCATTTTGATATATGGTTCGAGGCCATATGATCAAAGGTCAAGGTCACAGCTGCAAAAGAAGACTTAAATTGCTAATTATCTTGAAAGCTTTAACTTTTTGTATAGGCATGTATATTAGAATATTGTAGGTATTGACATGGCTATCATAAATGGTCATATATGTTCAAAGGTCAAGGACATAGTTGCATAAGTATACTGAAATTTGTAAATGATTTGGAAATTATTCATTGCATTACAGTTAGTTCATGCATATTATATAAGCTACGTATAAATGAAATGTGAGTGGATATATTTCTGATTAAGTTTTGTGGCAGTTCTTAACTTAAGAAAACTTGTAATGTTTCTGTACCTAATATATTTTTTGTGCTTTGCAAACAATTTTGGACATATACTCAGGTGAGCGTTAAGGCCCATGGGCCTCTTGTTTATTAGAACATTTCCTGCTGTCTGATCAAGTTGCACTTTATATTAGTAAACATGTTAAACAACACATTTAAAATCATGTCCTGTTTCATAAAATTTTTGAATAGTTATTTAAATTTTAGCATGAGAGGTGACCTTGAAATAAATGTACATGTATATCTTTTATACTTGTAATATTATAGAATGTTCTTTTACAGTAAAGTGTCACTTGTTGTTATGATTGTCATTGAAAATATTTGTAGATAAGAAACTTTATACAAATTTAGAATTAAAATATGGGTTACATGCCAAAATTTGTTGGGTAATTTACACACACACACACACACACACACACACACACACACACACACACACACACACACACACAGAGTACTGAGACCAGTTTGTTCTAAAGTTATCATTCATGATCTAAAAATGTAACATCAGAGGTTAAAGTTAAAGTTTTTTAATGGCAATTAAAAAGGTAATATGATATTCCATTTACTATAGATGCAGTGCCCTACTTTTGGTGGTTAGTTTATACATCACCAGTGTAACCACTATTTGATATATGAAAACCTTATAGTTATTGGACATATTAATGTCTGGAGGATTAATAAAATGACATAATGTCTGATTGATGTTATTGACAGATATAGACCAGTTCTCTACTTCGTGTATATATATATATATATATATATATATATATATATATATATATATATATATATATATATATGTGTGTGTGTGTGTGTGTGTGTGTGTTTATGTGACAATTTTATATTTGTTTTATTTTGTCTGATTTAGATTACATTTCCTGACAGACTTTCTATCATATCTTACTGTCATACCTGACTTATCACTATCTACCCAGTTAAAAACCCTTAGTTTTACATGTGTAATTAATTACATGTATATCTAATAAAGTCGTAACACTTGTTTTTTGTGATAAAGTTGTCTTCTTACTGATAGTGACGATGTTATAAGATACTTATTTTTTATACATCATGTTGGTAGTGGATTGAAGTAATTGTGTTTCCATTTCATTCAATATTCTTTCACTTGGTTATATCATTGCTTAAACCAGAGTGCCTGGAAAAAACTATTGACCTTTTAGTAAGTAAATTACACACTAGGATCTGCCTGAATTGTCATCAGACCTTTAAATAACAGTCCCTACAGACTGGTCACTAAATAAATATCTACAGTACAAATTTTCATGTAATTTAATAAAAACAATGATTAAAAACTACTATTACCAAAAATGTGTACAGACAGTGTATTTCAGACAGTTAGTGACCTTGTGTTCATATAGTGTCACATAATTTTACTTTTATAGCAAGTTATAAATGTTCAAGATTTACTATCATGCACAAGTTTGACTTTTATAGCTAAGAAAACTTACCAGAACATTTAAAATTGTAATAAATCTGTGATTAAAAGTTTAAATTCAAGGGTATAAATTTGAGTTCATAAGGTCACCTACAAGTTTGTTAGTGGTACATCCAGCCATGCAGTACCAAAAAACTCCTTAAATTTTAATTTATTGTCCATGTCTTATCATGTCTGACTCAAACTTAAACTTTTCAGGTTTTTATTTTCTGTCACTTTTTGAAGTCTGCAACATGATTTTATAATTACTGAAAGTTTTAACACAGAAAGCTTTGGCCAAGCTTATAACATACATACTGTACATAGGCCTGTGTGTGCATGTATTTGATTGTGCATCTTCTGAAGCTACTAGCTCCTTTATTGAAAGCACCCTAGGTAAAGTAGATAAAAGTTAATGTAGATTACCGTAATCATATACATTGTAGTGTATTTTGAAACATAATTGTATTTGGAAAAGTTACATGTATAATGTCATCTGTGTAGTACCCATTGTCTTCAAAGTAAGCAACTAGTAGTCCCTAGCCTTGCATATTTTAGTATGTGGAAAGAAAAAGTAATTATGTATACATAAGGAAATTTATCTGCAATAGTTTTTAAGCTTAAAAGATACAGCAATACTGATTGGATAAAATATCGTTTCAGGGGTATTTACAATGTTGAAGTATCATGATAGTTCAGAAACCTTATTTGTTATTTGACTTTGAGATGTATACAGCAGGAGGTCAAATTGTAGATTAATTTATGCGTATATGCAAATATAGTATATTTTTAATTTGGTGTGTGATGAAGAAATATTTAAAAAACTGATGTTAATTACACACACAACATGAAGACTGCCAGTCAGACATGCAGATATAGATGACATACTCTTACATATTAAAGTATTATAGGTGAATATAATTAGGACTTTCATAATAAATTTTATGTTTTTTAATTTTATTTCTAAAAGATGAAAAGTAATTTTTATAGAATTAAAAGCATTATTCAATACCCCCCTTGACAGTCTGTTTAAATATTAATACAAAATATAGACATGATGTAAAGGTGTTTGACAGCCCTGTTCAGATTCTTTCACTTATATTGAGTCAGTCTTGGGATGGTGGAGAAAACAGGAGTACCCACAGATGACTCAATCTTGAGATACTAAGTATCTACCCAAGCAAATTTCAAAAGGTCTAGAAGCTTGATATTTTATAAAAAGCATCAATGTATACATTTACAAAGTTTGACAAGTTGGCTGACTCTGACCTTTACTCAAGGTCATAGTGGTTTTAAACATAGTTAAGATCACACAAAAGGCCTAAAAATTGAAATGAATATAACTTCAGTGGATTAATACACCTTATAAAGCACATTTATCTGTAAATGTTTAAACAGTATTCATAATCATGATGGTTATTCATGCACTCAGGTGACCCTTCAGGTCCATTGAGCATTGTGTCATTCTTGTATTTGATTAAACCAATAACAAAAATATTATGTCCATCTGCATATCAGTACAGGAAAATGTATTGGCCTTGATAACTATATTGACCAAAGCACACACTTTCAGCTAGATTACAGAGAATTTCACTGCATGGGTTTGGAGCCTGCTCAGGCAGACCCTAGTGAGAGAGCTGGGTTGTCAATTTACATGCTGAAAGTTGTTTTTTTTTTCTCTAAGCATTTTTTATTGCTCTTACAATTATAAAGATGACAGCCTAAATGTAAATTAAAAAAAAAACTCCTTGATTGGCATGTAAAACACAATTCATCTACTCTATTCCATTTTTTATCCATACAATAATAGTTACTTTCATACAAGGGACACCTGCAGAATGTTTCTTTTGGCAATTTTATAAACACATTTGACAAGATTGCAATTTTGTAGAATAGTGTATGAGAACCTAAAAATTATTATTTTGTTGAAATGTCAGGTACGTATAATTTAGTATACAGGTGTATCATGTTTTTAAATCAAGACTTTACACTTATTAAGTGCAGATATACACGAGAGATCTTTTACTTATAAAACATGGAATTTTATGGTATGAAATTATAACCCCTGCAGTGAAATCAAAAAGCCCCTTGATGTAAAAATACCAGTACCCGATAATGGTTTCCATATAAGGAGAGATCTTCCTCTTGTAATTTTGAAGTACCTGTGAACAAATACTTTAAAATCAAAATTAAAAACCGCAATTATTTACTGCTTTGTACTAAGTCACATAATCTGATATTTCATGTGCATTCTAAATAGGATAAATTATGTGTCAAAATTAGTCATCTCACCTATTCACTAAGTGTAAATTTGTTACATAATATAAATAAATGGAACTTGTTCGTATGTATTTGCTATACCCAGATGGTTTGATGTAATATTTGTGAACATATATGACTATTATAATATATATTACATACCAAGGTGATTTATTTCCTTAACTGTTATTCAACTTCACATTATTTTGTTTTATTGTCGTAAAATATCCTTTGTCAATTTTACCCTAATCTTCAAAAGTGTGAAAGAAGAAAGGGTAAGTGAAATGATTATTTTCTCTTGAAGAGATAATTTTTGCTGTAATATCTGAAAAAAACGCTTAGCAAGATGTTAATAAATATTTAATTTATGAATAAAATCAAATATATTGGGGGATTAACACAGAAAAAGCACTTTTTTCCAAGTATTCAAACTGAGAATCAAATCTGGTGATAAGCAAGTGCCTGTCCAACCGAGCTAAAAGATCTGGACAAAACGTCAGGCAGTTAATTACTATTATTTCTACTATAGACAGGTATACAATTACTACACCATAACTAGCTCAGCTCTGTTAAACATTTAAATAACACTTATATAAATATAGGTGCCAGATGAGCTACAAAAAGACCTATTGGCCTAATTGTTTTCTTTTGTTTTTTTTCCATATATAGATATGATTCATTTACAATTGTTTGAATGAAGAGTCGGAGACAATAGATCACAGACAGCAGATACTTTATGCAGTGCTTTTGATGACCTGCTTTTATTTTGGGAAAAAAAGAAAATTTAATGTTTGATCTCCTTGTTCTTTTTGACAGAAATTCAGACAGACTGATGGGCAGACAGACAGACAGACAACATAGTATTATTTAGTTGAGGAAGTGTGATAGATGAGTCAAAATCTAGAGAACCATGAACAAATTAGATGAATGATAAGGACAAGGTGTATATTACAATGTATATGTAAATTTACACCTATTTGTATTGTAAAATCTCTTTTTATATTTCTTTACTGGTTAGTATTAAATAAAGAAGTAATAACTTTGGTCTTGAATTTTTATACTGTTTATATTTTCATTTATGTTAATTTTAAACCAGGCTATAGAATTACAACAGGGTAACACAGAAAAGGATTGTTCTAAAGTGGATTGAGCACTTGACTGGTCCATACTCCTCTCCATAAAAAATAATATCACTAAAATGAAAATTGTGTCATTAAATTTTCGTATATATAAACAATCTATTAAGTTAGTAAATAGTTTTGGTTGAGTGACTTTGTTAAAACATTGTACTTCCTTGATCTGTTGATTACTATTGGCCCACATTATTTTACCACACCATTTATGGTCATGTTAAAAATGTGGTCTAAGGTTTTTCAATGCCAGCCATTCTGTGATAATCTATCATTTTTCATTATTTGGTTTCTGAGTTAAAAGGCTTATTATTATCTTCAGCTAATTTAATTTCATTAGACATGATACAAAACTTGTATGAGATATGAGACATGAAACATTAACTTACATATACAGATAAAATAGATTTAAATGTTCATGTATTGAAATAATACTGGTCTTTTTAATATATTGATATAATACTGCTCAAGTTCGAATTTTAGTATTTTGGTGAAGTGGCTTTAGAACTATCATTGTTTGTTTGTCAGTTGGAAATCACACAAATTGGGTTTTTTTAATTTAATTTTTCCACAATGTACTTGATGCCAAGTATTAAAAGTCTTAAGTACATGTACTAGGTTATAGGCTAAATAAACATGGGTGAGCGAGTGTGCGAGTGAGTTGATGTTTGAAGCTGTGTCAGCAACTTTGCAGCTACATGACTATTTGTAACTTTTGAAAAATGCAGATACAATAGTATGAATAAATGATCGTGGATTTGATCCTTGGTTTTTCTTGTTTGTGGTCATTCTTGTTACTAGATGACAAGTGTGACTTAGGTAATTCAAGATTTACTTTTGTAGCTTCTGTCTACTAATATATCCCTCTGCAAAATTTATAAGAAAGAAACAACAAAGATTGTAGTCCCAGTGGTATTAATGTCTGCAATCTGCAGCCATTATTTATATCTGTTTAATGGATGTTTTGGTTTACTGTTTTTTGGTTGCACAATTGGTAAAGCAATCACAAGGGTGTAATTGCATGCACAAACAGTCCTTATACTTAAAGGGAAAAAGTGAAAAATAAAGTATCATGGTTGATACATCAGGAGATTGATTAATGGTGGGTTAATGGTAGTGTTAAAGGTGCATTTCTTTATTTATTTCTCATGGATGATTTATCACTAATTGGTTAGGTAAATCTGCATTTACAATACATTTAACATACATGTGAAATATTTGTCTTAGTTTTACACATAAAACAGTTGTATATCAGGCCAAATAAAACATATACTAGTATGTGGTTTTGGTTACATTTCCAAAAATATATATGGGTAGGTAGATTGTATTTTTTATATTATAAGATTTCTATAATTGCCACCCTTTTATCGGATTTTATGAGGGATTAATAGTTGTAAAGAAAGTTTCCTTCTGTCTGTCTCTCATTTCAGGGACCACAACTTTGGTCTGTTAATTACTTTTGTTCCCCTTGTCTTAGTTTTTAGGTTATTGAGGTAACCCCACCATATTTGTTTTATATACTGGTACCTCTCTATATATATATATTGTGATTCCTTATAGTGTCTAGTACTAACAGGCATTGGTCCAACTTTGAGGTATAATGAATCATATTGAATGTTTGAAATTGTGTCCAGGTTAATGCCCCCACAGTTTCATCAAATTAGCAAAATAATTTCTATGTTCCATTTGTGTTGTAGTCTTGACCAAAGGTCATAACTTGAAGGTTAAGATTATATATAGTGTATGTTTGAAAATTGTGTCTGTTCCTTGAAAGCAACATTAGAGAAATTTCTTGAAATGACACAATTAGTCTTAATGGTTTGAAATGGTTGAGGTTATGAAAGGTGTGGGAATTTTGATAATTATTAGGGAGTTCCAAGAGTTCCAAGGGTATTGATCCAGATTGTACAGTTTTGGACATATAGAGCAGGTATTCTGGCTTTTATCATTAGTACATGTATTATCACATCATTACAAAGCCAAGAAAAGGCATCTCTCATGTATGGAAACACAGATATTATATTTTAGCCTTATAATGTCAACAACCTTTTGTGTGTCAAATCTCCTAGTCAGAAGTATGTTACTGATGACTTTTATGTACAAAAATTATGACAGATATATATGATAAATTAGTTAACACTTTTATAAATCTGGGGTGAATTTATAAGTTTTTTTCACTGACAAAGATGAATATGTATAATAGTTTGATAGTGATATTTGATTTCTGCTTTTTTTTAACCTATAATACTATATTTGTGCATTTAGTCTTCAGCTTTAATCTGCATAAACATACTTTAGACGGAAATCAGAGTGCCTGGTGAAAACTGTTGACCTTCTAAAAGAGACAAACTTTCTCATACAAGGATCTGCCCTGGTATGATTCAAAGAGAGATGATCCATAGGCATGTGCTTTAGACCACTTAGTCACCAAGGTTTCCAGAAAATAAAAGAAGCTTAAGATGAGTGTCAACATGACTTGTCTTTTTGTTTGGGTAGGAGACTTATTCATCTTTATTAGGTTTGAAATAAATATCCACAATCAGCAGACCTGACAAAGGTTAAAATCATACTTCTGTCCATAGAGAAAATAAGTTTGTTCCTTGGTCCTTTGACAGACCAATTGACCCATATATCATAATTAATTGTAAAGTTATGGACAGAGGTCATTTAACTGTATTTAATATGTATCATCACACTGTCCAGTACTCTCATAAATCATCCTGTAATGACCACGGGTTGTATAGTATATCTGGCTAACTATCACCTTTAGTAAAACTTAAAGCTGACCACTTAATGCTTAGGTACAACATAATCATTGTGTAGAAAATTAGTAAGAAAATTAGGGGTAGAGAGGACAGTCCCACACAGATACTAAATAACTTGTTTATTACAATAAATATACATTGTGTATACGATAACCTGGCTAATTATTTAGTTGTTTACAGGAGAAGTTAGGAGTGTTTATGTGGCAGATAATAAATAAAACCTAACAATATAGATGTGCTGTTAACATCACAACAGGTGCTTTATACAGATAAATAATTTTGTGTTACTTTCTGAATTGTTTTTATTGTTATCTTGAGCCTGCTTACCTTCAGTATTTTAAATAATTCTTAATGTATGATGGGATAGGATATGCTGAACTGCAAATGACAGCAATTACGGATAACAAGATGAACTATTTGTATTAATCTGCAGATCATTGATATGTGTGTTATATAAATCAAAGTGTTATTTTCAAAAGCAGTATGCATTTATTTTTTATTATGGGTTATGTAATTAAAAAATTCAGAAAAGCCAAAATATTACATTGAAGCCGATATGTGAAAACATTGTTTGAGAACCAAAATTTACTGTCTTGCATTTCTTGATACTCAGCAGAATGTTTATGTGTATATGTGTGTTATATGTATAATGTTTATGTGTATATGTGTGTTATATGTATAATGTTAAGTTTATATGTGTGTTATATGTATATTGTTTATGTGTATATGTGTGTTATATGTATAATGTTTATGTGTATATGTGTGTTATATGTATATTTTTCCTTTGTAATACTATATTTCAATTTTTATTTAGATAAACATGTTAAAAAAAATATTAAAAATAACCCTTTAGAACTAGCATTTATTTGGGGAACATCCATCAATTTGTTGGTTTTTATGTCTATAAATGCCTGGTTTGGGAGACACATTTTCTTTGCAGTGCATCTTGTTTGATAAGAAAGAAGTATGTTTTTGTCCTTATTGGCAGTATTAAAATATACCATCAATATACATTATATAAGATTGATATGGTAAAGGTAACACAGTGTGTGCCTAATCATATACCAAGATAAAACACACCAAATAAAAAGTAATTTATGAAGAAATAAATAATTTTAATTGACAATATTTGTTTTAGGGTGTGGTATTTTTATCTCCGCATTGTAAATCATCAGCGTAAAAACTAATAACAATCTGTGTGTAAGTTTTGTCATTACAACATTGCCTACCTTAAGTTGTCAGTCAGTATGAGTGGTCATTTGTTGTTATACAGCTGAGTCATCTATAGTGTTTTATCTACCAATATAAAGCTTAACGATTGTGGTATCCCCAGTCCCTTACTACAACACATCAACCAATCTTCATTACTAGTATATACTTTTGAAGGTTCATGTCAAGTTTAACTGGATCAATAAGATTAATATTTTTATTCAATATGAGTATTTACTTACAAAGGCTTTTTGTTGATATTTGTGTTTTCTGTTTCCAATGAAATTGGTGGATTTTAGTGAATTTTTGGGATATTGTTTTAGTAGGCTATTGTGAAGTTATAACTTAAAACGTTCCTGTTAATTAATTTAATCTTTATTAAAAAGTGGTAACTGAATAATTTTGATTATTTGAAATTTTGATTGCAGTTAGTTTGAAATGTTGATGGAGGCTGGTACAGCCAGTTTGACTGGTTGACAGATTATGTCTGAATAATGGCTTGCTCATTCTATTTTGGTTAATAATATTTTTTATTTGGTATTATTTGTTTTGTTAATAGTTTTTAGCTCAACTGGCTAAAGCCAGATGAGCTTATGGCATGATGCGCGCGTGCGTGCGTGCGTGCGTGCGTGCGTGCGTGCGTGCGTCCGTTAACAGCAAAAACTCAGAAACTACTGGGCCAATTTTAGCAAAACTTTGCAGGAATGATCCCTAGAAGGAGTAGATGAAAATTTGTACAATTGGTTTCCATGGCAACCAAAAGTAGGTCACAGCGACCTAGAATGTAAAAAACCTAAAATAAGCTTCTTCTCTGAAACCATAGGTTATATTCAAAATCTGATGTGATATTTAGCTTCTAGACACCCTTAAACATGTAGTTTGTACATTTCATGAAATTCTGTCAAAAACTAGGTTACGCGTTTTTAGCGTTTTTCTGTCGTACTTCGTAAAAAGTGAAAATAAGGCTTATAATGGAAAAATCAACTTTGAAAATCTTCTTCTCTAAAACCATGAAGCCTTAAGCTTTCATATTTGGCAGTTAATATCAGCTTGAGCCCCTTTACCAAGTTTGTACAAATGGTGGCCCTCGGTCTATTTTTGGCCCCACCCCAGGGGTCCATATATCTGCATATGCATATATGGCTTATAATTGAAAATCAACTTTGAAAATCTTCTTCTCTGAAACCATGAAGCCTTAAGCTTTCATATTTGGCAGTTAATATCAGCTTGAGCCCCTTTACCAAGTTTGTACAAATGGTGGCCCCCGGTCTATTTTTGGCCCCACCCCAGGGGTCCATATATCTGCATATGCATATATGGCTTATAATGGAAAATCAACTTTGAAAATCTTCTTCTCTAAAACCATAAAGCCTTAAGCTTTCACATTTGGCAGTTAATATCAGCTTGAGCCCCTTTACCAAGTTTGTACAAATGGTGGCCCCCGGTCTATTTTTGGCCCCACCCCAGGGGTCCATATATCTGCATATGCATATATGGCTTATAATTGAAAATCAACTTTGAAAATCTTCTTCTCTGAAACCATGAAGCCTTAAGCTTTCATATTTGGCAGTTAATATCAGCTTGAGCCCCTTTACCAAGTTTGTACAAATGGTGGCCCTGGGTCCATGTTCGGCTCCACCCCAGAAGTCCATATATCTGCATATGCATATATGGCTTATAGTGAGATATCAACTTTGAAAATCTTCTTCTCTGAAACCATGAAGCCTTAAGCTTTCATATTTGGCAGTTAATATCAGCTTGAGCCCCTTTACCAAGTTTGTACAAATGGTGGCCCTCGGTCCATTTTGGCCCCACCCCAGGGGTCCATATATCTGCATATGTATATATTGGAAATCAAATTTAAAAATTTTTTTCTCTGAGACTGTAAGGCATAATGCTTTTATATTTGGCATTCAACATTAGCTCAAGTCCCTTTACCAGGTTTGTACAAATGGTGGCCCCCGGTCCATTTTTGGTCCCACCAAGGGGCACATATATCTACATATACTTATATGGGAAGTCAAATTTCAAAATATTCTTCTCTGAAACTGTAAGGCCTACAGCTTTTATATTTAGCATTTAACGTCAGCTCAAGTCCTTGTACCGAGTTTATATAAATGAAGGCACAAGAACCATTTTTGTCAGTTGAGCTCCACAGGCCCTTTTGGGCCTCTTGTTTTGAATCTATAACTGATGAATTTTTTTAAAATTTTGTTTATTTGTTGGTTTTTTTTTTCAAATTAAAATAAAACATATTTCTACTGATATACAATGCTAGCATTTTTTTTCTAGTTTTTTCATCTTCCTTTCTCCTTTTTAAGATTGCATGCTAGTGTATTTGAGTTAATCCATTGATAAAAGGGTTTAACAAAAAACTTACATAATAATCTATATTTAATGACTTAGTTTGTCGAGATGAATCAGATATTTGTCTGGCGTTTTTGTGTAGTTATGGTGGCGTAATGCTAGGTTTATAGATTAATATTGCCCCAAACCAGACATAGTACTTACATGGTATATGACAAGATTTAAACATCATAAGGACATTAACCTGTCAGCTGACAAGATACTAATAACACAATTATAGTACTACTGATACAAACTGATACAAAGATGTCACATAATACTTGTCAGTACTTGTTTATTTTCCATTGATTGACCAGTACATGTATTTGTTTACCCTTGCTGGAAGCTAGGTCAGTTTAACTAGAGAACTTTTAAGGATGTCAGTTCTGTAAATCAAAACCATATTGTTGCAGCACATCATCAATATCTCAGCAGCAAGAGTAGTGTACTGAAGATCACTTTTGCTTTGAAGTAATTTATTTTTAAAGAAGATGATTAAAATTCATGTTCTACTTGAATATTTCCATTACAAAAGTATCTAAAAGCAGAATTTCTTCTGTTACCATTGTACCATACTAAGAAAACCCAAAAGTTTTAGAAGTAAACATTTACATGTAGATAAATGTTGTTTATCTTTGTAGAAAAGAAATTTGAAATCTCATTCAAATTTTCTCCGAATTTTTCTGTACATAGAAAAAATTTTGAAAAAACGTTGAAATTCAATGACTTTAATGATCCAATTGGACCTCTCCCAAGATTACATCAGGGTATTTTAAGATTAATAAATTTCAAATGAATTAATATGCAAATCACAATTCTTACACATGTTGTTGAATTTAAAAGAAATATGAAAAAGAAATCTATGTCCAAAGATGCAATAGATATAGTTAAAAAAGTTTTTTAATTTTTTTTTTAAATTACCGGGTAGCAAAATATAGAAAAGAGCCATGTTAATGATTGAGTGCTTATTGTTGTTCGGATTTTTAAGGGGTGATCATCATCAATATTCAAATCATGACATCATATCTTATGTTTTAACTAGGCAGGTACATAGGGGATGTTTTTGACATAGTCAATTTGTGATTTAAAAAAAATGTAATGTGCACTGATAGTAGTTCATTGTACATGTATATAGTGTGGGTACCAGGTATGTCAACAGAAGATATTGAATCATTAATTATTGAGCATAGGTAATTACTGGTAATTATGAGTTTATGTCATAATCTTGAAATTTTTTAGAAATCTATACAAAACTAAAATTCATAAAGTTATAAATAAAGTAAGTGTAACAGTCATGATTATATGTGTTTAATTTACTACAAGTTCATCTATTCAAGAATAATCCATCAATAATAGCCTTACAGGGAAAGTACCTACTCACAAAAACAAATTGATCTGAAACTTGTATCACATCATCTAATGTTTCATCTGCAAGAAGACTGAAGTATCACTATGTGCTGAAACTTGCAAAAATGTTAGATGCTAAAAAATTCAAGTTAATTGGTTTTAGTGTTTGGGTATAGTACATGTACTAAAAACCGGCTGAAAAAAAATCCTGTAAATGAAATATGACAGAATGTATATAATTAGACATGTTTTATGTTCTAAATATAATTTGGATGATACTTCTAATATTTTATGATTGTTAAGTAATGACTCATCATTGTCTCATTATACAAAGTACCAGTACTTGAAAATAAATGTTGGTAGATGAAAGACATTATGGATACTTGAGTGATTTAGTTCAGATTTTATTTTAATGATGACTACACCCAACCTTCTATAACAACAACCACAGGACTGTTTATAGCCATGTAGGTGATATTAAATAATTTAAGCAAAATCAACAAAGTACAACTCATCTAGCTTACAGTCTGTCAGTTTGACTTATACAAATATACATCATTCTAGCAAATTTCTGTATAATGCTATTTAATAAATACTGAACTTGAGCTGAGTCCTTTCACAGATTTGACTAGATGGCCAGCTTCATTTTGATATTTGTAATTTTGTTTTATAGAGCTTAAATATAGCTATTTATGACTTCTTCTTGTATACCAGATTTGCCATCTGCATGTTTTACCCAGCATGCATTATATCTTTTGCATCAATGCAGGTTCCATGACCACTGCTGATTTATTGGCTAAGCTTAGTGTTAGATTAATAAATGGCATAGGTAAATAGAGACCTAAGTATCGAGAAGTTTAAGCTTTTAGTTGGAACCAGAATCACTGAGAGAGTTATCTTTGTGGCTTATACTAAAAACAATCCATAGGTTAAAACTTTTGATAGTAAAATGATAATGATTCATTGAAGACAATTAATTTTGCTATTTTTTGTTCTATGATATAAGTTGATTTAAATGGCTTGTCAGAAGCATGTTGTTTTAGAGTATCCAGCTGTTGAAGAATTTTAATTGTGTATGATATATTAAAAATGACAAATTTTGTGGATTTTTATACCATCACTATAACAGCTGGTGTGATTTATTTTTGGCTTTAAGTTAATAGTTTTTACTCCAGATTTTAATGAATCAAAACTCTGGATTGAAGCAGTTAACATCCCCAGCAGATGCTAGTTATTTAAGCATGCTTAATTTTTAAATCGTATGTTAAAATATCTCTTCCAAAAATAGAAAATTACCATATACTATTTAGCCAACCTGATAAAAATCAAAAATGCTTTTTGAAGAAGGTAATTAATACATTTGCATCTTCAGATTAAAGATTTAGCACATTATAATTTGTTGCCTGTTAAATAGCTCGCTTACAGTAACTTGATTCAAGTTAATTGCCTGTTAAATAGCTCGCTTACAGTAACTTGATTCAAGTTAATTGGTATTCTATAAAGAATTTACTATGTTTACTACATTAGTATCACAAACAAAGTGACACAAACAGTAGAGTGCTCGGCTTGGCAAAGTTTTGATCTCTTTGACTGCTGCTTTTAATTTCCCTAATTTATTTAGAGATTTTGTCAATCTTAGAATTGTCTGACCAGGTTGGTCTTGAACCTAGTAGTTTCAAGTCATAATGTTGTTTGTTAGATGGCTATCCAGACTAATTGATACCCTGTTAGTATTTAGATGATTTGGGCACTGATTTTCCCATTGCCTGTTATGTAATATTGTAAATCTTTTGAGCAAATATGACAAATATTTGTCTTTGGTCTTTTATACATGTCTGATACAGGTAGATAAACAAGATAATTACATGTGTGTTATCAGGTATGTAGGTCAGTAAAGGTCATCAACTGGTTTATACATGTACATTAAATCTGTAGATTAGAGAACACCTGTACATAACCAGCTTATCTGTATTTTATCTACCTTATTACCTACTTACAACAAGCATTCTTAACATACCATGGCTGCCCTAACATGGGGCATTGGTTTTTAAGGTCTCCTCGAAAGGACCAAGTGACTTTCATTTCTAAATGCTTAGTGCTTGGTGAAAGAATGGTCACTACCAATTTTCAAGTCTTGGTCAGAACTGGCTAGGGTTTGAACCTCCAACCTCCTAAATATGAAGGGAGCACTCTACCAATTGAGCCACTATGGTTGTCATAAAAATGAAGTTAAATAAATATTATATTCAGTTATCATTAAACAGAGTAAACATCTTGCAATGGGTATTTTAAGTGTAAACATGTATTTTGGATTACAATGTATCAAAAAGAAATTGTGAATGCCTGGTTGAGGCACTGCTTCCTTGTCAACTGCTTAGCATTCTGAAAACAGAGTATTGTTTGGTTCAGCGAGTGTTAAGAAAATGTGACTTGGAGAGTGGATTAATTGTCTGAAATGTAGTGAGCTTACATGGTTAAAGTAGCTTAGAGAGCCTACTGGTGCCATTAAACACACTGGCGGCACATCTTCCACATACACCAACTTGTTCTTATATTAATCCTTACAGATAAATATTTGCTGTTATTGCAAATAGCTGAAAAAATTGCTGATGCAATGTTAAACAACATTACAACTAAAACCAACCAATAAAAAGCAACTTTAGATGGCTGAAAGGATGTTTCTATTTATAGAGTTAATAAGTAAATTATACAAAATAACTACCTTTACTCTTATCATAAATGAGGCATTGACAATCTCATCACTTTTTTTAATTTGTAAACATTTAATCAATAAAAAGTTGTTATTGGTTGGACATCCAACCTCATTGGCTAATTCCTTGGCATATTCTGTGGCTTCAGTGATTGGGTCAATCACAGCCCACTCACTTCTGTCTGAGCCACTCTGCATTATAGCTCGTGAAAACATATCTAGAATAAATAACAAAAGTAAAATGTTTATTAATATGTTATATTATGTGAATTGTATCAAACATAATTTTATAAGCTTATTTGATTTTTGAAGACAATTAAGCAAAATTCACTGTCACTAACAAAACAAGATAAATGTTCAAGACCCATGTAGAATAACAATTATACTTTCATTTTGAATGGAGACTCACACAGTTTTTTTTGTTCTTCCATGACTATGATTTTTTTTTTTTTTGCACACAAATTCATGGCAGCATTATAATATACATAATGAATCGACATGGTTTCATCCTCTACATGTTTTGATAAATAACTTTATTACTAACAATTATATATTATATGACTTACAAACAGTTCTGGGAGACAGAAGGTGGAGGCCGACTGCAGCGGCCCCAGTACTTGAACCAAACAGTGTCACTACTCCTGGATTACCCCGGAAAAACTTGATATTATCTCGGACAAATTCCAAAGCTCTATACTGGTCCCACATACCATAGTTACCAATAGCATTCCCATCTCCTGTACTTAGAAACCCTTGAATAATACAAACAAGATATATAAGTATAGATTTGCCACGACTTTGTTCCTTAAAACATTTTTAAGTACAATCAAGTATAAATGGGACATACATGTACATTCATAAATTATTCATGTTCCATGGGAAAAAATAAAAAAAGTAAATACAATAATGGAATCGTCAATGAATGAATGAATGAATGAATGAATGAATGAATGAATGATTGAATGAATGAATGAATGAATGAATGAGGGTTTTACATCTTAGTCAAGAATATTTCACTTATATTGAGGCATCATCAACTATAAGTGAAGTGGCAGAAATTTTTACCCTTACAATGCACTCAGGACAATGAGCAGGAAAGGTTCTTAATAAGCAGGCATGTCGTCACATAGGATTGTAGTTTTTAAGGTCTCCTCCAACATGTCCAAAGGACCCAGTGACTTTCATTTTTAAATGCTGAGTGCTTTGTGAAAGAATATTCACTACCAATTTTCATGTCTCGATCAGGGTAAGAGTGATATAGATCACAAATTGGGTTGCAAAAAAGAACTCTGTAACTCTGTTTTTTCTGAGGCTTGACAAAAAATATATCTGAGATATCCTTAAATAAACATCCAGTCTTTCCTTAATGCTAAACAAAACACATGTATTTAAATCGTACAGAGAATTATTAAACCAAGTTTGATTCATATAAAAACTTTTGTTAAGAGATTGATTCAAGAAAGCACTTTCTTGCACCCCAGATAGAAATTTCCATATAAAGAGCGGTGCAAGATATTTCAAGAATTAGATAGCTTACACGCTCTTTTTTCTCGCGAAGATTTAACAATGAAATCAGAGGTGTATCGATACTTTGAGAACCGCTTTAACCCAAGAATCTGGCATGTCTTCACACAAACAAATAAATGGAACAGGTAATACTACAGTTTAAATTTAAAATGTACTTTTAAAAACTTTTTTCTAAATCAATAACAAGTTTATTTCATATTACCGGTACATTAATTTTTATATGACATAATGTTAATATAATTTATGGTGTCACGCTTGTTCCCGTCTTTTGTATTCACAAACCACTTCCACCATATATTGAATTTTGTTTTTTAATAGAACTTATATATTTTGGGTTGCACGAAATAGAATCAATCACTACTTATGGTGTAAGATAGGGAGATCTCAACCCTCATTCTAACATATCTGGTCCAGAACAAGGCTTGACTCTTTCTGGACCAGATATATTAGAACTCTGATTGAGATTTGACACCATAAGTAGTGATTGATTCTTTTAATCTTGAATAGCTGTAATATGCATTACCTCTCTCTTAAGTAAAAAATGGTCTCTACAAAGATGTGGTCACTATAGCGGGTAAAAAAAATTTTACTATCTGACTCATTTTGGTCAATATAACAGGTAAAAAAATTCCATTTTAAAGTATAACAGTGACTATCTCACTCACTTTGGTCACTATAACAGGTAAAAAAATCTATTTTATAGTTTAACAGTGACTATCTGACTCACTTTGGTCACTATAGCAGGTAAGAAAAATACATTTTACAGTATAACAGTGACTAGCTGACTCACTTTGGTCACTATAAGAGGTAAGAAAAATACATTTTACAGTATAACAGTGACTAGCTGACTCACTTTGGTCACTATAAGAGGTAAGAAAAATACATTTTACAGTATAACAGTGACTAGCTGACTCACTTTGGTCACTATAACAGGTAAGAAAAATACATTTTACAGTATAACAGTGACTAGCTGACTCACTTTGGTCACTATAAGAGGTAAGAAAAATACATTTTACAGTATAACAGTGACTAGCTGACTCACTTTGGTCACTATAAGAGGTAAGAAAAATACATTTTACAGTATAACAGTGATTATCTGACTCACTTTGGTCACTAAAGAAGGTTTAAAAAATTCCATTTTACAGTATAACAGTGACCATCTGAATCAATGTAGTCACTATAGCAGGAAAAAATTTCCATTTTACAGTATAACAGTGACTATCTGACTCTCTTTAGTCAGAAAAACCACATGCCTTAGGGACCCGTTGTGACTATAGCAGGTAAAAAAATCAGTTTTAATGTATAACGATGACTATCTGACTTAGTCAGAAAAACCACATACCTAAAGGACCTAGTCTGTAATTAAATGTTACCACGACAACATTTCTTTCAGCCAGGAACACACCAGGATACTGCTGAGCTGCACCATACACAAATCCTCCTCCATGGATGAACACCATTACAGGATATAAACTCGGACTAATTGATGACGGTTCATCTGTCCTCTGTAGAAAAAAAAATTGAAGCATATGGTAAAGTCGTTAGTATATCTGACATAAGATTAAATGGATGAGGATTTAAATTGTATTTGGAAAATATGTTATAATCTTAAGGAAGCATTATAACCTGTCAAATCACATGCTTTTGTACATAAATCATGCTCACACGCTAAGCTTGCACAAATACATGCATTATTAAACTATCTAGAAAATACAAACTGATGACATAGATCTATTATTATAAGTCTGTTAACAATTTTAGCAGCTAGTACTTAACTTGTAGATCTAGATCCAACAATGTTGATCATTGCTACCTCAATTATCTAGTAAGTACATGCACTTTGTGCTAACAAAATTTTCTGCCATCTTAATTTCTTAAACATATTTAAAACTAAGATTTGTTCCCTTATGCAAAGCACTCCTCAGCTGGATTTAGATACATATGATTTTGGAACTTTGCAGTCATTAATTTTAAACTGTTTTGCTTATGATGTTTTGGTATCTATCAACTTATTCAGACCCTATTGTCACTAATGAGGGATAACTTTCCGAATTGTGCATGTGGAATATAAAAATTAAACAGGTATTTTTAGATATTATACAACAGGCTATTTTAACGGTCATGAAAATTTTGGTGCATTGAGGAAGTAGTATTACAGCTGCCAAAATAAAAATCATGAAAATTTTTATATACCAATCGCCCATGAGTGAGTTGGTTACGATTGCTAAAATAAATATGCTTAAATTTTAAACTATTACTCGTAAAAATCACAAAAATTAAGACCCACCAAAATAACCAGGTAAACAGTATTATCTCCACGGTACCTTGTATCTATGTATCAATATTGAAGTTTAACTGCTGTCCCAGTAATCAATTGCTTCATTGTTATTTCTTTTAATCATGTCCACAGATGCTGAATGGACACAAATTTTATAGTTTTTGCGAAGAGCTTGGCAAAAGAACAGTCATTACCAATTTTCAAGTCTTGGTCAATTCTTGTCACCTCCCACATACAAGTGAGCACTCTACCAACTGAGCTTTTGCAATGGTTTAAGTTTGAGGAAATACTTAACTCAAATATCTTCAAACTGAATTGTGACTGTGAATCTAGGAAAGAATAATATACAATATACCTGTATACAGACAGTCTGACTTACCTGTGGGGAAAATATATTCAAGTAGAGGCAGTCTTCATCAACATCCTTGTAACTAAAGTTTGGTACTGTCTGTTTGACATACCAAAGAGGCTGGGGACAGGCTGGACGGTAATATGTGGCATCCCAAACTCCACCCCAATAAGGCTTCTTCGGTTTCTGAAATACAAAAAAATAAATTAACTTTATAAATTTCAGCAATATCACCTGAAATAACTTGTACCTTACTTCGTGTAAATACTTACAAACACTTATATACCCTACAAACAGCTGCCAGGCATAAAGTGTGTTAGGGTCAGAGGAAAATCAGACAAGGTAGGTGTTAGTTACAGGGGCTTGTATCAACTTATGATTATTATTTTTTAAAAAATCAAAAAGTTGACCCTCTAGATACAGAAAAAGCAAAGGGTCGACTTTTTGATTTTTTTTAAGAATAATAATTATAATAATAATTATAAGTTGATACAAGCCCCTGTGGGTGGTACAGCATTTCTTTCACCTTCCAAATTTAAGTCCATAACTAACAGGTAGTTTTAGAATCTTGAACGTTAGAATCTTCGGCTTTCAGTCTTATCCGAACAACTCTCCCAGTAAAATTTCACAGCGTTAATCTAGACAAGAATTAAAGAAAAATCACACTTGAGAATGTTGCAGTCAAGATCTGGGTTTGAACCCATAACCCTCCACCAGGCTAAATCTGCCCATTGTTTGACAATAGAAATTTTTATTACATCAACTTACAACAATTGACCATGTACTTTCTGTGTTTACAGGCATTTGATGAAGAAGATGGGTTAAGGCCTAGTGAAGCCGCAGGTAAATGATCGATCGAACGATTGATTGATTGATTGATTTAATGGGGTCTAAGTCAAGAATATTTTACTTATATTGAGAGATTACCAGCTATAGATGAAGTGGCATAAATTTTGACCTTTGCAATGTGCTTAGGGCAATGTGCACAGAGGGTTCTTTAGCGTGCCTCGCCTGCTGTGATACGGGGCATCGGTTTTTAAGGTTTCCTCCGAAGGACCCTGTGACTTTCATTTCTAAATGCTGAGTGCTTGGAGAAAAAGCAATCAATACCAACTTTAAATTCACACTATCATCTTTTATCAGTTATTCGAATGCCCAACCAGTTGTTGCAGGTCCTGAGTCAAGACTATTATCATTTCAGTACCCAACCAGTTGTTCCAGTGTTCAAAAATATTGTTTATATGGCAGTCCTAAGTCTAGATAGTTATTTCCATGTTCCTCAATGACAAGAGTTTCTTATTAAGTAAATTGTTTCCTTGCCTCGCCACTTAGCCCAATGCCCGTCAAAAGTCAGATCAGTTATTACGACGCGCGCCATACGATTGCCATATTAAGAATCACATTTTCACACAAATTTGTTGATGAGAATGTGCAGTCATTTAACATGAGTTAAGTTTTTTTTTCGATAATTTAAGTCCATAACTAACAGGTAGTTTTAGAATCTTGAACGTTAGTAAAACCACAGATCCTGGAATAATGATGCCTAAAAATTTGAATAAAATGCCTTACAACAACTATAAGAAATAAGTTGTTGAGTTATGATTAAATATCTCGTGTGCAAAACACCATAATCTCTCTCTCTCTCTCTCCAGGTGTAATACTTACCTTGAACCTGAACTCTCTCTGGAAGTCATCATATTGTGATTTTCGTTTGGCGTATGGAATACCTAAGAAGACATTGATACGTTTACGCTCGTAAGCTGAGTAATGGGAGTGAATGGAGAACCCCTTCACCGGACCGTATATTGTATCAACGGTCACCTCTTCTCTACCTTCACAGGGACTAAATGTTAAAATAACCCACAACGTCAATATAAACAGGTATTTAATATCAATCCGGGGATATGATGGTTCCATCTGAAATTTACAAATTATGTTACACCTGTACTTTCAATTCATATTTACATCCAGGAAACAAAGCGGAAGTGTACGTCATGTGATCACAGGTGAGAAAGAGGAGATAACTCATAGAACAAATATTTGAGGCACAACTAGGGGAGTCCTGAATGATTTGGAAGAGAGTGACATTGTCGTAATATTTTTATTTTTATTATACATGATAACAAATGACATTTATTTAAAAAATGATGAATATTTCATTTTTTTCCCAAAATGGTATTCAATCATAAAACAAATTAACCGGTCACAACGGTTTACAAAGAGCAAAACGCGACGGAAAGTTCTGGGATGTTAGAGGAAAACGAAGAAACCGGAGATTTTATCTACCCATGTGTTGATCTTGTGCTTTGTTCTCATGCTTTCCTTTGTGTTTTTTTTTAACCTATTCCCATTCTTTCCTTCATTTGTCATTTATTTTGGAAATAGATAATATGTAATTTAACATGATTTACGAGTTACCTCGCGACTGACCATTTACAGCTGAATTCCGATAAATTCTGATAAATCTAAAATGGTTTTCTTCTTGTCAGCAATTTATTATAATATGCAAAAAATTAAATACCTATTAACAATGTATTTTATTTTATATTCAATACTGTAACTTAAACTGAAACGCTAGGGTACATCTAGTCAGTGTTGGCGAAGGACATTTTCTGTCATACCCAAGCTGAATTCATTAAACTGGCTAGAAAAACACACGAAACAAACCAGGGATTATAAAGGTTTTGACAATATTTGTGTGGCATGTTCCCCTAAGGTCATTTTAAGCCCCTCTTATTTTCAGTTATTTATTTATTTATTTATTTATTTATTTATTTATTTATTTATTTATTTATTTATTTATTTATTGTTATGATATGAGCTTTGCCAAATAGCTTACACACAGATGTTAACATTTTTTCTGAGTAAACATACTGGTTATCCAGTTCATGAAAGGAACTTATTTATGCGTAGCATTTCTCTAGAAACTCAGTTGTTCAGTTGTTGGAACCCTCGCCCTAAAAAACCAGAGTTCATGGACTCGATTACCGGTTCGAGCCTGTATTTTTCCCTTCCTTGTTACATTTGGCAATCTTGCAAACTCTTGGAAAAATGTGAATTATGCGATTAACCGTGGTTTAATGTGGTCGTTCTATTCAAAATTATTGAATGGGAAGAAATTTAGCGGTCTGGGTAGCTCAGTAAACAAAGCATTCGCCACCTGCACGTGTTGGAATTCGATACCTTAATTTGTCGGACTCTGCATTCCCCTTATTTATTTATTTATTTATTTATTTATTTATTTATTTAAATTTATTTTTACACATATTTATATAGATGCGCGGACCACGCTTTAGGGTTTAGATAAAACGCTTAAAGGCTTGAGACCGGTTAACTAATGTCAAGAAGATATACCCAATATGGATCAGTCTAGGGGATTAAACTAATCTGTTAATCCTAATGGCCTGAAATTTACCCGCTATTTAAAATCGTGTCCAATGCATTAACAGGGATTTAAGGATTAGCAACTTTCGTGGCCATATACGAGTTAATTATAGATTTCAATATTGATAATAACTAACAGACGTCATATTTTTTAACTTGGACATGTATTCGTTATAGTTTGTTTAACTTTAACTGACCATATTCAAAATGTCGATGGTAAGTATGATAATATTCATGAACTTATAAATGTTGAATTCAAGATGGTTGGTGGTTGTAATGTTGTTTAACGTCACATCAGCAATATCAGCTACTCGCTACGAAAGCAAAGCTTTAAATCTCTGAAGTTTAAATTAGGAAGAAGTTCATTTATGCGTGGGAAGTGCGAGTGTTTTTTGTAGTCTGTCGTATACCAACATACACTCGCGGCGAATTTTTGATAAGGTGCTAGCCCACAGTCAGTATGTCACAGACAACCATACCATTCCCCAACCATATATCCTGACACCGGGTGAACTAGTCGATACTCTCTCTCTCTCTCTCTCTCTCTCTCTCTCTCTCTCTCTCTCTCTCTCTCTCTCTCTCTCTCTCTCTCTCTCTCTCAAATGCCAAGCAACAGGCGAGGAACTGGGAATATCTCAATATTTAAAATCTTATGTATGACCCGAAAGGGATTCAAACATAAAGTAACCGGGACGGTCTTAAATATTGTAGTATAAGGTTAATCGAATCATGTGTCTCTTGTCAGAATTTATACCACTGCGGTAGCTCAGTTGGTAGAGTGCTCGCTCCGTAAGTGGGAGGTCGTGGGTTCGTACCCCGGTCGGGTCTGACCCAAGACTTGAAAGTGAGTAGTGACTGTTCCATCGCCAAGAACTCGGCAGTACGAAATGAAAGTCACGGTTCTTTCGGATGGAAACTTACAATAAACGAGGTCCCGTGTCACGGCGTGGCACGATAAAGAACCCTGCTTTATAATGCCATCACCGCAACGCACAGGCAAAATTTCTGCACTTTCGCCTATAGCTTGCGACGTCTCGATATAAATGAAATATTCTTGACTGGGACGTTAAACACCATTACTCAACTCACTCTTGTTAGAACTTCACACACACACACACACACACACACACACACACACACACACACACACATGTGCTATATTTCAAAGTATTTATTTCACTTTACGGATTTGCTTCTTCGATTTGCGAGAAAACGCGTTATATCTCTTTAATCAGGAAATTATTTCACCAAAATCCGTGTTTTAAATATTTAACATGTTGCTATTGGAATAGACATCCTACCTTAAACCCTGATTTTTTTTTTTATAAAACAAATACATGTACATACGATTAATTGTTTCCCTAGCATGAGTAAATTCCAACATATTTATATTATTATCATATTTCATAACAAGTGTTTATTAGTAAAACTTAAGACACAATGTGAGTTTATTTAATTTAAATAATATTTTATTCAAACATTTGTTTTGAATAGGATTGGACAACAGGCATTGCCTATATAAGTCCTCTCCTTAGTCAGAGTACATATGATAATGCTAGTATGTATATAATTCCAGAAAACAAAATAACATTAATAATAATAATAATGATCATTGCTGTACCCATAATTATGATATTATAACTGTACTATATACAATTACATTTTGATAACACACGTACACACTGGTCAACTGCTACTCTGGCTTTTGAGTTTATAATCTCATGATGTATGTATACATATATGCTTTAGTTAATGAAAAATTGTTATAATATTTAGTTTTATCAATTGGAAATTATGTTTTGATTTGGAGAAGTTATCTCCCTTACATTATTAATAGCTTAGCAAAGTTCTTTTATACCATGCTCACCAAAAACATGAAATTTTACGAATGGCGTGTACCATTATTTATGCTTTCTTCCTATATTTATGTATTTATTTATCTATTTATATATTCATTCATTCATTCATTCATTCATTCATTCATTTATTTATTATTTTTTGTTCCAATATAGCAATATATTTAAAATCCGTGGAATGTTGGTTGGTTCGTTTTGATATTGTTAAAATTCGCGTTGAGATGTGCGAGTATTTATCATGGTTTGTCTTGTAATAATGTGCACTCAGGGCAATTTTTGTTAAGGTGCTAGCTCATCGAGTAAATATGCCGCAGATAAACATCCAAGTCATACTGTCATATTATAAATTTTTTAATTATCTGAATGACAATACTATCTAGGCACCGGGTGAACTGGAATGGGGACTTTGTTCTCTTCATAACGAGCACCAGGCAAGGAAGTAGTATCTCAAAGTCTCATTACGACCCGACGGGGGTTCGAACTCCTTTTGCTCTCGAGGCTGACGCTCTACCACTCAGTCACCAAGACGGTTCTATGGAGTGCGATGTTCGTGTAGTAACTATTTATAAAATTGTTCTAGTGGTCAGCACTATCATCCATCATCACCTTTATTAGTGTTTGTTCTTTTATATAGTGTTAAATTGTATGGAACGCCGTTTTAACATATATTCAATTAATTACACCTAGGTCCAATTTTTTTTAAGATAGGTGTAATTGAATTATACCTAGGTTCAATTGAATTATACCTAGGTTTAAATATTTATACCTAGGAACAAATAATTGTTCCTAGGAATAATTCATTTGTACCTAGGTATAATTCATTTGTACCTAGGTATAATTGATACGTCTCTTTAATTGATTTTAAGATAGGTGTAAATAGAATTTTACTACGTTGAAACTTCAAAGCATTAATGATCAATTCATTTAAAGATAGGTATAATTTAATTATACCTAGGTACAATTCATTTGAATTGAACCTAGGTATAATTCAATTATTCCTATCTTTAAATGAATTATACCTAGGTATAATTGAATTATACCTATCTTCAAATTAATTGTACCTAGGTTCAATTATTTGAAGATAGGTATAAATAATTGAATATATGTTAAAACGGCGTTCCATAAAATTGTAATTGTCTATTTTCGTCATGGAGTTTAGAACAGTGCGGCAGTACAATGCAATAAATCGCCGAAGAACAGAGACCTTGAGAACACAAAGCAGACACACGTATGGGTCATTAATTATGGAATAAGAAACAGTTAAAACATAATGATCAAATAAATAATTAGAAAATATGATGTATAATATATGTATATTATAACATTTTTTTACCGCATGGTCATTACTTAAACTTGCTCTATGTTTCTTGTGTAAGAAAGCATTCTATGCATTAGATGTCAACTCTTTTTGAACGCAGGTGATTTGAGCAGGGGCTTCGGCTTTCAGTCTTATCCGAACAACTCTCCCAGTAAAATTTCCGCACAGAACTAAAGAAAAATCACATTTGAGAATGTTACAGTCAAGATCTGGGTTTGAACCCATAACCCTCCACTAGGCTAAATCTGCCCGTTGTTTTGACAATAGAAATTTTTATTACAACAGATTACAACAATTGACCATGTACTTTCTGTGTTTACAGGCATTTGATGAAGAAGATGGGTTAAGGCCTAGTGAAGCCGCAGGTAAATGGTCGATCGATCGATTGATTGATTGATTGATTTAATGGCGTCTAAGTCCAGAATATTTTACTTATATCGAGAGGTTACCAGCTATAGATGAAGTGGCATAAAGTTTGACCTTTGCAATGCGCTGAGGGCAATGTGCAGGGAGGGTTCTTTAGCGTGCCTCGCCTGCTTTGATACGGGGCATCGGTTTTTAAGGTCTCCTCCGAAGGACACCGTGACTTTCATTTCTAAATGCTGAGTGCTTGGAGAAAAAACAATCACTACCAATTTTCAATTAACACAGTTGTTGCAGGTCCTTAGTCTAGACTGTTATCATTTCAGTACCCAACCAGTTGTTCCAGTGTCCAGAAATATTGTTAAAATGGCAGTCCTAAGTCCATGTTCCTCACTGACAAGAGTATCTTATTTAGTAAATTGTTTCCTCGCCTCGCCCCTTAGCCCAATGTCCGTCAAAAGTCAGATCAGTTATTACGACGCGCATCATACGATTACCATTTTAAAAATCAAATTTTCACAAAAAAATTGTTGATGAGAATGTGCAGTCATTTAACTTGAGTTAAGTTTTTTTTTTCCGAGATTTTTTAAAAAATTTTTTTATTTTCATTTATCATTTTATAATAATAATAATAATAATAATAATAATAATAATAATAATATTTTTTTGCTGACCTAAAAATTGATGAGTTGTTTTTCTTGTTACGCAGAATTAATGGAAGCTTTTTATATGTTTGACAAAAACAAGGATGAAAAGATTAATACAACTGAACTTGGAGCAGTTATCCGGGCACTTGGACAAAATCCAACAGAAGCAGAAATAGAGAAGATTATGAAAAGATTTGATAAAGATGGTATGTAAATAACAGTTAATAAAGATAGTATGTAAATTGATTTAGTTTTTGTTGTTCTAGAAGGGTAAGCCCCTTCTGTCTCATTTTTGTTGTTTTGGTAATACCATTTCTCCACTTCACTCCATTTTACTTACTTGTCCGATTTATTTAGACTTCAGAGTAAATTCCCAATAGATAGTTATTGTTAATTATAACACCCAAGGGAGGCTACATCTAAAGCTATATGACAAACATGATTACTTTAATTGTTTTATTGGCATCTGTCCGTTTCTTTGCAGTTAATTTTTTTTTCTGTTATTCTCGATTTTGATTTTTCTCACTTCCCTGGTGGAATTTCACATGTTTAACGTAATAAGCCAGTTTTTGAAGTTTTTACTCTGTTATTATTATTATTATTATTTTTTTTTTTTTTTTTGGGGGGGGGTTGGGGGGGTTGGGGGTTGTGATTTGGACATGGACTAGTATGTTTGTGTTTGATTGAAAATATGTAATAAAGTTAAATGTTAGCATCTTGCCTTATTTTTCCATCGATAACACGTCATGTGCAGAATTTTGAATTTTTACAAAGAGAAATATTCAAAATTCTGCACATGATAACTCATTTACAAGTGCCGGTGTTTTGTTTCGTAATTTGTTGACATTATTTTGATTTGCTTGTTCGTTGACCGCTTCTTGTTGCTTTATATTCAATAAGTCTTTGTCCATTCTTGTCTTGTAAGAGGTTTTATCAATAACTTGTATTGTGTCGTATTCTTGGTTGAGTTTTCTAGCTGATGACAAGTACAAGGAGATTTCTTGATCCATATTTCAACAAATTTCACGATAAGTGTGTAAAAAATTAGTAAGTGGAATGCATTGGGAACAATACAAGAGTCATCCCCCTTTTAAAGTAAAATTGTGAATAAACTTTTTATAATAATTTTAAAAACATTTTGAAAGTTTAAATCAGTTGAAGTTGGTAGACTCTTTTCATGTGAAGAATAACATAACAGTTTTTATTTATTTTTTTTATTTTATTTATTTATTCATTTATTTTATTTTTATTTTTTATTTACCGTTTTGCTTATTTGTTTTAATAATTAATTTATTTATTTATTAATTTATTTATTTATTATTATTATTACTAGTATGTTGCAAGTAGTTTGCGTTTTTTCGGCCATTAGCAAGTCAACGATTCACTGGGCTACCAAAACTCTTTATTTTCAATCGACAGGTAATGGTTTTATAACTAAAGATGAATACTTAAAAATCATTCGTGATCACATGATCGATCCACAGATAGTTGAAATCAAACTACGAGAGGCCTTTCGAATATTCGATAAAAACCGAGATGGAAGTTTAGATTTTGCAGAGATGCAGAAAGCTTTGATGACTTTTGGCGAACCAATGTCAGAGAAAGAATGCATTGAACTAATAAAGATGGCGGACGCTGATAAAGACGGGAAAGTTGACGTAGAAGGTATGTTTGACTTGGGACTGGACTTAACCAAAAATTTTACTTGACCACATGAAAGCGGTTTTAGCACATTGCATTATCTTGTAGCATTTTTGTCTTACACTGCAGTTTATTACATAAGCCGCATTCGCCTGGTTGTTTTTCTTTTAGCAAAAGGCTTTCCTACCTTTTTTTACCATTCACACACGTGAGACAATAAATTTTCGTTTGATATTCGATTGTTAAAATGTTCTTAACTCGTCCTTTGTGAACAACAATCTTTTTAGAAGTGTCAGTCTGTTAAGCACTTTACTAGTCACGTGACAAATGAAAATATGGATGAATGGAAGGGCGTTTTGCTCAACGGTAAACAACTTGCCAAATACGACAATTAAAATGTTTAGAGAATTTTTAAATCATAAATAATATTTCTTGCCATTCAGTTTGTTTACAATATATGGATTAATTTGCGAGGCTAGAGTGCGTCAAGAATGAACTGAAGAGTATTGAAATTTATAAGTGATTGCCTAGTTGCACAACTCTCAAACCGGAAATGCTAATCCTTTTGCTAAACATTATTTACTACGGTAAATCCGTCATTTTTTTTATTAAAAATAATTTTCAAATATTGATATCGACAGACAACAAACATATCATCATATCACTAAATCGTTATTTCATTTGGCTCGGTTTAAAAGTTTTTTCCCCACTTTCTCTTTCTCTCTCTTTATAGTAGTACTGAATATGGAGGAAATGTTCTCCAAAACAGCAGTGACGTCACCATTCTCTATAATGGCATATTATCCTTGATGGCGATAATCAAAATGGTGACTTGATTATGTTCTCAAAAATAAGATACTTCATATCTCGGCAATATACTGTTCTTTCTAAATGTGATATACTTAAAATTGAGCTTAGATTATGTAGAGACAGGAACTTGCATTCTATAAGTTAAATTTCATTAGTCAGATTTTTCGTGGCACTTTGTAGCTTTCATACTTTATGGAGGTTGCGTAATTGCAATAAAAATTTTGTATTTTTTAAATTTACAAATGATTATTATCCTGATTTATTGTTTCATAATCATCTTATCGTGTTTTTATTGTTTCATTATTAGCTTATGACGATGATAACGATTATCATAAAGAATTTATAGAACCTTTCGTAATAACTGTAATATAAATACAAATATATGTTTCTATCTCGAGGTTATTAGGTGCATTAAATCACTCGTATCAAAGTCTTTGATCCAAGTCATTTTGACGAGAATTTAAACTTTTACAAACTAGAATCAAAGTTTTGAGATTAATTTGGGTACAATAAATAGTCGGCAAAATTTTGATATTTTGTTTATTCGATTTTTGATAGCCGAAACACCTTTAGAGTGACTTTTATCAAACATATTTATTGTGTCAAAGTGACTTTGATTTAAATTTATATAGAGTAGTGGTGACTTTGATCAAAGTCTAAAGAGTGTCCATGTGACTTTGATAAAAATAAAAGCATTGTCAAGGTGACTGATAAATTTTTTCAAAACTTAGTGTCAAACTTAAGTTAAATACTGTCAATGTGGTCTTGATCAAAGTTTTTATAGTGTTCAACTGATTTGGACCAAAGTTTTTGTAGTGTCAAAATACCATTGTCGAAGTTTTTACAGTGTCAGTGTGGCTTTGTCAAAAGTGTCAAAGTGACTCTGATAACAAAATATAGTGTAAACCTTCTTTATGTTGTTTATGAGATAACAGCACCTTTAGGGTTCTTTTTAAACGTCTATAGTTTTTGTTATGTTTCATTATTTTATTTATTTTTGTGTTCTTATTTTAATTTCAGAGTTTGTTAAATACCTTTGCCAAAAAATCTGATGACGCAACTATAAGTAGCATAGAAGCATGTTAACACGATGGTCGTTCAAATAGCTGCATTCCCATAGCAGTTTGATCTTAATTTGTTATAAAATGATTTAGTTATGTTTTTTATATGTATATAAATCAGTGGTATCAATATTTATTGTTGATATTTGTCTTTTTGTCTAAAATGGACTGCCAAACACGCGCATTTTAGCTTTAAATCTTCTCATAATCAAAATTCTAGAATCCCTCCGCCGCAATATTAAAGATAGGCGAGCAACATTTCTTGTTATTATTCTTCCGCTTCAACTCTTGTGTTTGGAGCATTTCCCGATAGCAGCTGTGTTAGAAACCAGAATTTAAGATGCGAGCTTTGTTCATTCCTTATATTGGGTTAAACGTTTTAGCATTTTCTGTTATTGAATGAAGTAATGGTGTTTAACGTCCAAGTCAAGAGTCTTTCACTTATTTTGAGGCGGTCAATTCTATGGTGGTGGTGGAGAAAACCGGAGTACCAGGAAAAACTGCCGACTTTCGTCAAGCGAGCTGAAAAACTTTCCCACTTGGGGTTTGCCGTAGTTGGATTCGAAACTAGACAGTACACGAAACACCGTTATCTGTAAACGCGTGCTTAAGACCACATAGCCACCGAGATCCCTAATTTATATAAAACATTATGAACTAATATATTACCGTTAAGATAGCAACCGGTTACACAGTCAACTTATCTAATTAAACGGCTAGTACAAAAAGAAGGTCTACACAATCATATGCGTTTTAGACTTTTTGGTTTGTTGCTACAAATACAATTTACTGCTGATACGAACTAAGTATGTTAAGCCCAACTTTTAAAATCGGAGATACAAACATTGATCAACAAAACGGAATGGTAAGTAAGATCTCTCTCTCTCTATGTGTGTGTGTGCTAAATCTTCCTTGTTCATATGCACAATATAAACATTATGCAAGTCGGCTTCCTCTTCTTGACAAGATAATAAAAGGGAAATTACCGAATGAGTACTATATATATATATATATATATATATATATATATATATATATATATATATATATATATATATATATATATATATATGATAGAGATAATAAAAGTTGATAAATATTATCATAAATGTAATGACAAAGTCCGAATATTGTACCAAATTACTGACTGTGTAAAATAGAACAAGGTGCCCATCAAATACCAGCACATTACGATGATAGTACAGGCTTCAGAAAAGTAGTGTAATAAATTACGGCCATGTTTTTGTATACCATATTAGCAGAAATCGCCCTCCCCTGTTTTTTCCATACTTATTAACACCCAATTTTTTCTTCTTTTTTTTCAAATCCTATTTTATGTATATTGAGTTTGTTTTAAAATGGTCCTTGAAAAGAAAAACAATTATCCCTTTAAGTCTCGCAGCATTGGTGGCTCATGGTCAGCGGCTTTCTGTTTCTTTGAGCTAGCTTGTTTAAGACGCCTTTTCTGTGCGCATGCCAGGAAGACTATAAAACAGATACATCTTAAATCTGACGCAAAAATAAATTTGTTATAAGAATAAACCTTAGAGATAAATAAACTTGTTTACGTCGAAAATAGCTGTAAAATTGCTGCTGTGACGCAAAAAAAAAAAATAAATAAATAATAATAAAAAAAAAAAAAATAATAATAATAATAAAAAAATAATCTAATATCAAAGGTTTGGCATAACATGCTTATTTCGTATAAGCAGTAATTGCACACGATTAAGCATTTACATTTTAAGTGTCCTGAACATAACGACGACTGTTAAATAATGAAGATACGGTGTATAGACATAGCGTTTCCGTGACTACACTTAAACAATAATATAAAATCAGCAAAGTAGAACAATTACGTCATAGTTAGATGGTAGAGGAAACCGGAGTGTACAGTGAACACTACCACCAAAATTGACCAAAGATCTGATTTTATTCTGACATACGGATCTTCACATAGGAACTGGGATCTAGGAGGAAGGAGTCCAGTGATGTGGTCCAGATTAAACGGAATATTAAATAAAACATTTAAATTTGCAATTTTGCAATCAGAAACCCAGTTGAAGAAAATCCTTTATTACTGTTTTAGGTGGTATTATATGGGTAAAATATTGGATATATATATATATATATATATATACCGTTGCACATGACAGTTTTAAAACAAATACCAGATAACAAAACGTGGTACATGTATTATTATATCATGTTCTAAAATCATCATTCATAACAAAAACACAACAATAAGATTTAGTTATTATTCATACATGACGTAACTGTTTAAAGTTCAGTTTTATTTTATTTCATTTATGTTTTTAATAATAAAAGTATAAAGTGAATCATATTTAATATAATGAATGACATAACAAAATATATTGATAACCTTTGACGAACCCTATGTTCTGTTGTAACGGTTTTGTTAGGAATTCACGCATAGTTCCGCAGTTTTGGAGTATGGTTTCTGACCCGATGCTTTGTACATGCAATAACACTCGTACTTCGCAGTTCTTGTTGTTCCTTGCTTATTATCTTTGTTTTATTTCGTATGTCAGAAATTTATACTCTCGAAAGAAAATAATTGACATATTCTGAAAAATAAAAATAAAAATAAATAATTTTTAATAAGTATCCCCATTTTTGTTAAAAAACCATTCATGGCATAATTTTAGGTTATAATGGCAATTGTAGAAATCCTTCAAGGTTACGAGTACATGGTTACCTGCAGGTCTGTTTGCAAGAATCTATTTGACAAATGGTTACAAATACATAACGTGAATTACTGTTGGCGTTGCTTTGTTTGTGACAGTGAATTAAAGTAAACTTTCACAGAAAATTCAATTAAGTTTTATCACTAACCCGAGTCTTGTTTTAACTGAAAATTGTTACGCACATCCGCGATTACCGTAGAATATCGCCGTAGAAAAGAAAATATTGCTGCTACAGATATTTTACATGCCAGAAATGGTGAAGTTTACACCGAATGTGGTTTTTATAACACTAAAAAAAAAAAAACAAAACAAAAAAAAAAAAAAAAAAAAAACGTCGAATGCGCAATAGAATCCATCATTTTCTTTGTTTTTCAACATGTAAAATTCGCATAGCGGCAAATGTTTACTGTGCATATAAATATGGCTTAGCGGACGTGCATATCAACTTCCTGTTACTTGATTCAAATAAGTGAAAAATACAAAACCTAAATTCAAGTTTAATGGATTTGCTATGAAATTTAAGCATTTACAGTAACTCAAACAGTAAGAACAAAAACATAAAGCTCTTGCCTGCGATGGCCAAGTGGATTAAAACACACGCCTACAAATGGCAGTGCCTTGAAAAATCTTGGTTCGAATCTTATTCACGCAGATTCTAGTGTGGAAGTTCAGTTAGTGAATGTTGGTGGTTTTTACCACTCTCCGGGAGCTTAGATATATGTGAAGAAATAGTAAGTGGAGCAACATTTTTACTCCACTCTCCTCCAAGATTGCTCCAAGTCACCAAATACTGTCTTTTAAGTCAATCAGCTGTTTACAAGCAGCCTACGATAGTCCGACACATGATGGAAATTTTTGGACCTAATGGTGGCCAATTGTTTTGCACATCTTTTTAGAAACTCGTTGTCAATGCGACCGTAGAAAAGTGAATTAAACTTTCAACACAGAGCTGCGAGCATTATTGACACAATTTTTGAATTAAAGGTTCGTATACTTATTTTCTAGGTTAGTAAAAAAATATGAGTAAACCTGAGGTGTTTCTATGTAGTAAATTACCGATAACAGTGTTATTGATATGGGTAATCTGTGTTTTGAACTACTTTTTTAATCTAGCTCTGAACATGATGTCCTAGTCTGCATATCAGCAGTACAAATCACTTCCGCATAACATTAAATTTATCTATTACCAGACATCCTTGATACAGATGCACGTATAACATAATAAGATGCTCGAGTGTAAAACAAGTTCACACTGTAATGGTTTTGACAAGTTAGAAACAGATGTTTAAGTAAAGTTGTTGCCGTGTATACCCTAACACTCACCCGTGACCAAGTTATATTACATCGATCATTGCTAATTTTCGTGGCAGGAGCCCTACCACTAACCCTGGTTATTTGCTTTGTATGTGTTCCCTGACACGAACACCGCCATCTACCAGTGACCCAGAATCCTACCACTAACCCTGGTTAGTTTCCTAATTATGTTTATCCTGACAAGACCACGGCCAATTACCTGTGTCCCAAGAACCCTACCGCTAACCACGGTCATCTTCCTCTGTGACCATTTACCTTAATCCTGACCCTGGACATTTATCTTAACATTGACTCTGGTCATCTACCAGTGACCAAGAACCCTACCACTAACCATGGTCATCTTCCTATGTGGCCATTTACCCTAAAACTGACCATGTACATTTATCTTAACATTGACTTTGGTCACCTACCCGTGGTCACGGATCCTACAACTGACCATGGTCATCTACCAATGAAAATGTGTCTTAAGCCTTACCGGGATTATATACTTGTGACCTTTTATGCTGGTCATCTTTTTGTGATTATGCACCCCGACACTGACCAATCCCATTTACCCTTGACTACGTTTTCTTAGCCTAACTGTGACCTTGAACCCTTACCCTAACCCTGACCATGTAAACTTACAATGACTGTGATCAGATGCAGATATGTTATTTCTTACTCTTAAATGGCTTTGAAAATCCCTGCTGTGTTGTTCTAAACAATTACATCGAGAATTTGAGTAAATATATAACAGACTTGGAAGACTTACTATTTATCACTCCTTCATACTTTCTAATTTTAACTACTGTCCACTTACTTGGCATTTCTGCAGTCAGTATAACACACAAAAACTTGAAAAAATACAGGAACGTGCACTACGCTTAATATACACAGACTACAACAGTACATACGATGAACTCCTGCAAAAATCCAAACTTCCATCACTCAAACTCAGACGCATAAGAACAATGGCAACAGAAGTCTTCAAAATTATCACTAAAAACATCCCACTTTATCTTCAAGATCTTAACATTAAAACTTCTTCTATCTCATTCAGGTACACAAACAAAACAGAGCTACCATCAGTCAGATCTAGCAGGTATGGTTTGAGGTCTATGCGCTATGAGGGTGCCAAGTTGTGGAACCAGTTACCAGACCACCTCAGAAAAGAACAGTCTCTTAATAATTTTAAAAGCCTTATCAACCGGTCGTCAGGTGACTCGTGTCACTGTTTTGCCTGTCGTATCGCTTAGGACTTCATTTTACTCCAATAATTACAATTTTGCTTCATTTTATTTATCTTATTTTAAATTTTACTATGCTTAAGTCTAGGTTGCTTTTATGTTTTTCTTTCTCCTCATTTTAAGTTCATACTTTGTGCTATGCTTGCCCTTTTTAGTTTATACTTGTATACTATGATTGATTAGTGAGTACTTGCATGTATGTTCTGTAAATGTAGGTTTGCATGTCTTTTAATATATGTATAGTCGAACAAAAGCTCTTAGAGCTTATGTTATTTGTTATTAAATTTTTCGACTTAATAAAGATTATTATTTATATATTATTTATTATTAATAAATTAATTTGCTGAGTATCCGTTGCACATTGTCTGTGTAAGTTTATTAAGTTCTTAACTTTAAAACGCTTGAATTGGTCTAAAAGCTAACAATATTGTTGTAAGAAGAGTACACAAAAACTCATTCGAAAGGCATACACGTGGTCACCATACAGTAAACGTGATCTATACCAAAACAATTAGTACATCAATCAGTATTAAATACAGACACTAGAAGAATGCATTAAACCATTCAGCAAAAGTGGTTACACACCAACATAATCGTGTCACCAATCCGCATACGTGATACAAAGAGATATTTTCACAATCGGCATACGTGTTACACACCAAGAGAATGTATATCACAAATCAGCATATATGATACATACCAGAGGAATCTATCACCCCCATCGTGGTTCTCATCTAAACATTCATAAATTGTTCAGCACTCCTCTGTAGTAATGGTTCTCCACATAAAGGTTCAAAATTTGTTTAAGTTTGTTTAAGATTTAATGTTTCTTTCCCACTTTCTGGTTTAATTTTTGTAAATTTTTTCAAATGCTTTTTTCAGGCTTCTTTCGATATTTTCTTGATCAACTGTATTTTTCTGTCAATAATTCTTTATATTCTTTTTCCTCAATATATCCCGACCTAAAATCAGTAACAGTGGTTTAATGACTTAAATGTCTAAACATGTAAAATACTCACGGCTATTGATTTATTCGGGTGGGCGAGTGAAGTAACTGTGTTACCTTCGCATTCAAGGTTCCATCGGTATAAGTAGCTGGAAGCAAAATATGGACCTCAACAGTTTCTTCTTCACCAGTAAAACTATTAGTGTGCATTATGGTAT